>CM021108.1:519516481-519733163 GCA_007115665.2 Sequoiadendron giganteum | reverse complement strand
AGGGATTGTAATGTTCCCTAACATGATATCTGCAAGATTTCCCAAGACATGGATTGTCTCAGGATCTTTTCTTTTCCTGCCTGGTTTCTTAAGACATAGATCCCTTACAGTTTTGGTATAGATAGGAATGTATTTGATAGCTTCGATAAGTGGGATCTTGATGCTCACATCTTTCAGTTATCTTGAAAGATCTATCTCAGCCTATGTGTGATGAGTTTGTAAAGCTAAGCATTCAGGAAAAGGTGGCTTGAGATTTGAGGTAGTTTGGTGTACTTGATTTGGCTCAGGTTCCAAAGAGGGTTTATCAAAAGCCTCAATTGTAGGTTCCTCATCCTCCATTTATGTAATCTAGGGGGATGAAGGTCCAACAAGTTGTTTCCTTGGTCTGAGGTGGATATCATTCACTTTTACCCAATAAGTGGGGTATTACATAGCTTTGTTAGTATAAGTCTGCTAAATAGGCTTAGTGTTAGGGTTAGGTGTAGGTTGGGTAGGTATTTGTTGTTGCTTGGGTGGTCGGGATGCAAGATTTGATGGAGACATTAAAGCTTGTTTTTATTGTGGAGGAGGAAGCATAGGCTACTGGTAATTCATATTTTGTTGTTGTCATTGCTGGTCTTTCTACCATTGAGTTTGCCACTGATTCTACTATACAAAAATGTAGAGTCTAAGCTAATGTATTGTAAACCTAGTAGAATCTACTCAATTCAGAGGGTTAATTGGCTAAACAATCCACTTTACATTGCTTAAGACCACATTAAATTGTCAACCCAAGGCTTGTAAGCTTACGATGGTGCAACATTATATATGTCTTCATGGACTTAAAACTACCTAAAATACCCTACTTAAGTTATTCTACTTGCTGGAAATTCACAAAATTATAAAATAGTAAAAGAATAAACCAGAACTAGTTGCTACGAGTACCTACAGTAAAGACTATAACTGAACTGTGTAGTGCCCCTCCATTCTTACCATGGTTGTGTAGGTGGTTTGGCTTTGGAACTTGGAGATGAACATAAAATAATAGGGATATTTAAAGGTATGTGCTAATGAGGTTAAGTAGTTGATGTTGTATATTATGAATTTATGGATTGTGTGTGAAGGTTAGGATAGGACTTATTATATATGTTGAAGGATAGGTTTATCATGATGTGTGTGTGTGTTTAGACATGACCATTACTAGGATGCATGTTATGGACACATTGATGTGATGGGAGTGCTTTGGGTACCTTTAGGGTTTTCACTTGATTCTAATTTATTATTATTGTGTTGAGATGTCATTATGATTTTGATTATGATTACCTTTATTGTCATGAATATGTACTGACTTGTGTTCAAGTGTTGTGGTTGCAGATGGACATGAGCTTCTTTTAGTGCTTTAGTGAGCATGATGCACATTGTTATGTTATTATTATTATGCAAAGATTTATTTGGATAGTTAGGTGATGTAGTAATGTGTTGTTAGGATAGGTGGAAAGGGTGACATTGTACCATTGGATGTATGAGGGACATACGAGAATAAGATACGATTGCTAGAGTTCATTTCCTAGTGCTTCGACTATTATGAATATGTGCTCTAACTGGTGTGCTTGAGTGAACAAGTACTAGGCTACATCTCCACCTGAATTGGCAGGTCTAAGCATGCCTTGAAACCCAATGAATTAGTTGATCGAAGATAGCACTTGGTCCCCTACCCTAGCCATCATCCTTGAAGAGGATGAGTATCCAGTTGATACCTTGTTAGTATTGTCAGTGGTCTATCAGTGTTGCTTGAGTTTTTTGCATGTTGACTCGGGATAGTGGTTAGGTTATTGTTTTGGGCATTTGGTCCTATTTAATTTAATTTATTTGATAAATGTCGTTGGTTATTTTATACATTAAAATAAACTATTAAATAAAAGGGTACCTTTGATAAATAAATATAAATGTATATATATAAATAATCATAATTTATAATAAAATAAATTTGTAATGTAATATTAAAATAAATAAATAATAATATAATAAATAAATTAAAAGGTTATAAGGTTGGATTGTATAATTAATTATAATATATAAGTAATGTCAGTAAATGGTTTTATTGTTTGTGTGAAATTAGGTTTACCCAAATTAAGATTTTAAATGAAATATTTTAATTGACTATTAATTTAATAAATTAAAAAGTTAACTATATTTTGTTCGAGAGTTGGTTGGGATTTCTCGTACAATGGATATCCTCCTTTTTCTTGAAAAACATTTTGGTTTGGGAGAATTCATTCGGTTCTTTTGGGAAGAGAAAATGGTCTGTGAAATTTCTTAGTTGTTGATTTGCTAGAATTGGGGGTTTTGGGAAAATTGGATTGTGGAATAGGAGAAATTGGAATTTGCAGAGTTTGGCATCAAAATTCTGTTTTGCCAAGCGTTGGATCTAGGTATATCTGCCAGAATCGTTCCCCTCTTAGTGTATGTGCATTTTACAAATCTGACAATGATAGAAGCATTGTTTAGAACTAGTAACATTATATCAGATATTTTTAAGATTTTGAGTCTGTACTTTCATTTAATCTCCTTGTTTGATCAATAACTTAGCCTTGTTGGTCATAATTTCTTAACCATAGTATTGCCCCAATTTGATTCAGCATTATTTGCTATTAAGTATATATCTGAGATCGATGGCATCACACCATGATTCCAATCTATAGAGTTGTTAATCCAAGGTTATGATTTACTTTCTAGATCACAAAATTGTGATCGTTACATCTAGTTTAGTTTAGTTTTGACCTTTTATCTCAAATTCTTTTAATATTCATCGAATGTATTATCAATATGTATCTCTTGGCTTGTAACATCTCATTAATCTATTGTGTAGCTTGATGCATATCCTGCAATCGTTGCTTCCCATGGCATGACGTCTAGTTGCACCTACCGTCTGCATTTATTGAAAGTTTCTTAACCCTTTTCATCAAATTCAATTTTGCGCACACCCTACTGTCATTTCGCTCCATGAGATGACATTTGCACTGCTAATTGCATTTTCTTGTAAGTTTCAACAAATTTGTTTTGTGTATATCCTGCAACCATTGCATTCCACGAATTGACATCTCCTTGAGGCATTCCGTCAAAGAGTTTGGGTGCCTTCTCTATGTTTCCAATTCTTGCATACATGTCTACCTGGGCAATTATAACAAAATCTAATATACACCCTCACACAGCCATATAAAGTGGAACTTGGCTTTACACCTGCCAATTGTATTGGCATAAAAGTTTCTTAAGCCTTTTCAACAAATCCAATTTGTGTGCATCTTACTATCATTTCATTCCATGAGATGAGATCTCTTTGAGGCCTATTGTCAAACAACTCAAATGCCTGTGCTCATCCTCCCTTACTCCCTCACCTGCGCACCTTTGTGGTCATTGTAGCATGGTGTCGGCCAGACTTTCGCAATTTAAGACTTTGATAAATTAATTGTTGTAGGTAAATGAATTGAGTGTTAAATTAAAGTGAATTGTTATATACTTCATATATAAATAACCGAGAATTAGGGTTCGTTAAGGACATGAATGAATCTACAATTACACAGTGAAATGATAAAGTTAATAGTAAATGAGAGTAAACTGTTAGGATATTCAATTTAAATGCTTTAGATTATGTGTTAAATGTTTCAAAGTAAGTATTAGTTGTTTTGGATTACATTTTGTTAACTAAATTGTAAATAAATGTTATTTATCTTTATTATAATTTAATAGTTGATTAACAAAATTTCCATGTGAATCAATTATTTAGGATCTTGTTATTTAAATATTATATTAAAGTTACAATTTAAAATTAGGGTTCTTATAGAAACTATTTCAACATAGATGGTTATGTTATATATAATTAATTGGAGTGAATAATGCCCTATTTAAAGGAGTATTTTTCAAGGTTATAATGTTTTAATTGATTGTTTGTATTGAACAGTGTGTTTTGATTATTGGGATTGGGTGATTTTCTAATTGTTAAAAAGTGGGTGTCATTTGTGTAACATTGTTTAAGGTTGGTTCTAGAGGCCTAGGAGGGGGTATATAAAGTGTGAGTGGTCCTTAGGGTTTTTAACTTTGAAAGTGTTTGGCTATGTTGTGGGGAATGGTATTATGAGAGATGAAACCCTAAGGGTGTTGCCTCCTATTTATGTATGGATTCATGTGATTGTGGTGAGTGTGCAAGATGGAAAATGCCTTGCTTGATGTGTAGGGTTACTAGTTGCAAGTAGGAGGGGTGGCTCTCAATGGGGTCCAGGGATCGGGAGAGGCTGCTAGGATAACCCAAGATGGGGGGGTCGGGGCCTAGGTAGATCTACCAAGATAACCCATATCAAGCTATGTGATGACACTCCTCCCTATTGCAGTCTAGAATTTTCTAGTTGTATTTCCTCTTTCTATTGTGTGAGTGCCTCTAGAAGTGAAGTAAGTGTTGTAAGTGATTTTGGTGATGTTGGTAGTGTTGTGTAGGAGTCATGTATAACCCTTGTTTATATTAGTTTGTGCTTTTGTGACTGTTTTTTGGATGTGGGACCTTGTGTTATCTCCTAGAATGGGGTGAACCTCAGGGTTCCACATGGTCGGGAGGTTTGTGCTTTTTCTCCATTGGGTATTCTTGTTGCATGTTTGTGTGCATGGAGATTGATTATTGCATTGTGGATTCCAATTCATGTTCTTGTTTAGGAAGATCTCCTATCATGTATTTGTATATTGGATTGTATCTCAGTTTGTATCTCTTAATGTAATCCGATCTGATCTTCCCACATGTACTAGGGGAAGCAATGTTGTATATATTGTAATTATGTAACAATTATTGATGAGTTAATCTTGTAAAGAGTATTGTAAAGAAATGCATCTTTCATATGTTACTTAGTTAGAATTTGATTCTTGATGTTGATTACTAAATTTTATGTTAGGGAAGTAAGTAATGTAGAATCATTTAATGTGGTGCTTTAAAATGAACCTTGTATGTTAGATCTCGTGTAACCTTTTGTTTCTAGTAATCTTGTTTTGTGAGTAGCGCAGTCGATGAACCTTAGAGGACCTAGGACTAGATTATCATGTTGTTATGCATTCTATAGTTGTTTGTTTTTTAAAAAAAATTGTTCCATTAATTTGACCTGGTTTAGTGTTATCCTCTGGGGTTCCTTGGCAGGGCGTTACAAACTGCTACTAATAAAATAATGTTGTATCAACTGAAAAATTAATAAAAACTAATGACTCAGCTGAACTATCCTCTGAAGTGCTACTAATAATCATTACATGCATATTCACAAGCATTCATTCATAATAAGAAAAAAATGAAATTCCAATTAACTTGTATATGATTCATGAACAATGATAAACTAATAACAACTATCAACAAAAATAAATAACTAAAAGGTAAAGTAAGAACAATACCTTGAGTGGCCTGCTCAAGTAATTGTTCCCACTTTAACTAAACTCAATCTAACTAATAGATTCTACGCATCCCATAAGATTAACTCCATTCATTGCATGTTGTAAAATATTACAAAATATCTTTCCACGGATTGGACTCAATCATTTGGAATATTTTCATGTCTTGAAACTAAAAGTAACTGGTAACATAAAATTGATAAAAAAACCCAACTATCCTATGGACTCAACCAATAGCTATATACAAGTTGAGGGAATCTTTATTGAAAGCAACAACTAACTGAAATCATTAACTCCACTCCAAAATAATAGAGCGTAGAATTAAGACTTGAATTATTCAACCTATAACTAAAAAGGAAAGAGTATCCTATCAGAACTAGAACTAAATGTCAAAATAGAATTGTATGAAAACATACAACCACTTGTCAAAATTCCATAAGTGAACGAGACCTCTTCTTCAATGTTTATTAAACTAGTTATAATAACGCATGTCCAATATTCATTAAGATCCTTTGATCAATGAACACCATGTTTAACTTAACCTAGAGCTTCCCCTACTTCAGTGTCTGATCATCCCTTTTTCTATGGGTTCATCCTGCAACTGTTGCGCCATGGTTCCTCTTTAGCTGCAAAAAAGTTAATTTCGCAAAACATCTACACGAGGATAACTATCACAATTAACTCATAGCATTCCATCAACATTCCATACATATTTTCATATAAACCATATAATACTAATATATTATAACCACAATTCCATCATCATAATTAAGGTTCAAGTTTGCATAATGGATATAAAAGGATAACATAATGTAGGAACATTTTCTGAAGAATATGTTTAAAAGTATCTTGAAACATGTATAAAACAACATAAAATAAGCCATTATCTAGACCTATCAGTATCATATGGATAGTTCATTTTCGATTAATAAATCATCCGCAGGTGAAAATGTTAATGCTGTTAAGGATATCTAGACTCTTAAGAATGATGTTAACTCAACTTTAGATCTTTGTGAGAATATGCAAATAGATAGTCATTCCTGGATCAAAATATTTTGGGATCCTAATGATACCTTTTTCTTTACCATATTTGCTCATGATTCTATTGGGGATGTTCCAGATCATCCCTTTCCATCTCATGACTCTTTTATTTTCACTCCATCTTCTGAACCATCACCCTTCCATTTTGACCATCTAGGGTTAGGGTATTTTATGAATCACACATTCCCACTATCTCATCTATCTCATCCATCTCATCCACTTCATTTGACTCATCCATTTCACCCATGTCCACCCACCTCATAAACATGGATCAACAAGTATCACCTCAAGAAGATAACAAGGATATAACTCAAAAATCAAAGGTGAAAGTACCTTTTTCAAGTGGAGATACAAAATCAAAAGAAAGAATGCAAAGAAAGAAAGATTAAGAAAAGTCCTCTAATCAAAATCAAAAGCTATTGGAAAAATCAAAGATAAAAATAAAATTCAATAATGAAAGTAAGCAAAATATGATCTCCAATTATGCATCTTCATTAAAAATAACTAGGGGCATTTATCAAAGCAGAAAAACAAAAGAAGAACTTGTTGATCCAAATTCTCTATTTCCATTATTTTCACCCAATTCATACATTCTAATAAATCCATCGATATTTGTACATCCACCATGTCACTCCATTTCCCTTACTGATGTTCTTCGATGGACCTTTGATGATGATGACCCCTTCATGCCCTGTAACTCATTGTTTGCGCAAACTTCTTTTCGTGTGAAGCCTGATAACCCATGTAGTGTGCATGTTAGGAATCATACCCTAGCTCCCTTTGTTCACCTTATCAGTTATCCTTCGTATCCATCATCCACACCCTTCATTCAAATTAGATCCCTTCATCCAGCATGGTCATCCAGATGTGCACCTAATTGGCTGGGTCCCTACATCATCACAATAGCATATGGGTTCTATGTGTATCAACTTTCTACTCTTGAAGGTGAACCATTACCTGAGCCTATCAACAACATGCACCTTCACTGATATTATGCATAGCTTCTAGAGAATCCCATAAAAAATCAAAAAATACAAAAAAATCAAAAAGTCAAAAATACAAAAATATAAAAAAAAACCGTCCCCTTGATGAAAACCTGGCAAACAAGCGTTTTGGTAAGAACAATTTTTTAAAAAGATATTATATAAAAAAAATAAAAAAAATAGTAAAGAGAAATAATTCTTCCAATAATGAAAACCACTTCGGTGGCGCTTTGAATAAGTACCATGGTGAAAACTTGGAAAATAAGCACCATGTGTAGTTGGTCTTTGCTCTATCGTCTACCATCATTCTATCTGGTTTTTCACTTCCATCCACCCATCCTCCACTTATCATAATAAATCTTTGTCATATTTCTCATGGCCTAAGAAGCATTGACGCTTAGCATCCTTCACCTTTCATTTCCACCCATGATACATTGACATCCATCAATCCCCTCACCCATAATAAGTTGGTCCTATACCTGACTATGGGCAATTCCTTGATCTATGTCTTTACAAAAAACTAAGCATGGCATTAGCTTTTAAAACATAAAAAATCCAAAAAAATCATTAAACATCAAAATCCCAAAAAAATCATAAAATATCAAAAATCCAAAAAGCCATAAAACATCAAAAATCCAAAAAAACCATAAAACATTAAAAATTCAAAAAACCCATAAACATAAAAATCCAAAAAATCATAAAACATTAAAAACCCAAAAAAATCATAAAATATCAAAAACTCCAAAAAATAGAGTCCGAGTCTTTGTCAGTCCAAGTTCGATCGAACTACATTGTCTCTACGCATTGCTACATAGGCAAGGCCATCTTTTGATGATCCACAGAGGCACTAGGTCAGTCCTTTAGGGTTTTGTCGATTCATGTCAATCATGATATTTTTGGTCCAAGTTGAACTACGATGTCTTTGCGTGTATAACATAGGCAAGGCCATCTTTCAATGAGCCCCCAAGCCACTAGGTCAGTCCTTTAGGGTTTCTCTGGTCTATCTTGGTATATTGTCATCATTTGTCCTACAACAAGTTATCCCTTGCTAAGGTCAACACTTTAGACACAAGCAAACAAACATTTAAACCAAATCATGAATCAACAGATTAACTATCCAACCAGTCTTCAATCCAAATTGGTCAATTGCCTAATCATTAGTACTGGTCAAGTCAATGGTCTTATCTTTTTTCTTATTCAGGATGCATCCTTCCTACAATTGGACATTGTCATTTGTCAACCTTATCATTTTCCTTTTACAAGATATGTCTTTCCTGAAACCAAGCATAGTCAATTAATCAATCAATCTTATCAATTGGTCAATCCTATCAGTCAATCAATCTAGTCAATCAATCTGGTCAAATAATCAATCTTGTCAATTGGTCAATCCTATCACTCAATCAATCTAGTCAAACAATCAATCTTGTCAATCAATCAATCGGTCAACCTTATCAATCAATCAACCTTGTCACTCAATCAATCTGGTCAATCCTATCAGCAAATAAATTATGGCAAATGATCTAAATGGTTGTTTACTTTGTTGGTCTAGTTGGTCTATATTCTTTATTTGTCTTTGGTCATGTTACTAGCCACCTTGAGGATGTCCTAAGAAGGATTTAGAGGAGTGATGATGGATCATGACCTTCTATTTTGATTGTTGTTTGTGGTTTGTCTTGACAAAAATATTGGGACAACTTTGTCCTTAGTATGAGTCATGACATTCCTTGTCTGTTGAGTCTCTATTTTCACAAAGGGATAATATTGTACACCTTGGTCTAATTCATACCATGGAGTTTATTATCCATTTGCAATAATTTTATTGCCTAATGATGATAAACATACAAGTCTAGCATTAATCAAGCAAGAATATCAATCCCTTTTCATTTGACTAACTTCACACTAACATCTATCTTCTCTGCACTCATGCCTCTTCTATTCACAATCATCTTGATGGCATCCCATGACACATGAAAACATCCTACATACATAGTCATGTTAGAGGCATCATAGGCATCATTAGGAGCATCCATTTGCATCAGAAAATGCAAAATCATAGATAGCATCATAAAGTATCAACATGCATTCATACAAGCATAAAATGTCATAATCACATAAGTACCATCTTGCATCCATAAATAATTAACATGCATCTCATTGAATACATCTCACATTTGCATATAAAAAGGAAATAATACAAATCATCCATATCCATTATCCATATCATTACATCATCCATATCCATATCCATATCCATTATCCATATCATTGCATTTGCATACATCATACATATCCATATTACTTCATTTCATAATCATAAAGCATTCATAACATCATAAATCATGCATCACATGTGCATCCACATAAGCATCACAATCATATAGAACCATCTTGTATATAGAATGCGTAAATATGAAAGTAAATCATGTACATCTGAAATCTATCATAGCAATATAGATTAAGTGCATACATCCATACATCGTAAGATAGATAATCATACATAGGCATAAACCATACATCATCCATAATGCATCATAACATATAAAACCATCTCATAAACATATAAATGCATTACATCATAAAAGCATAATCTATCACATAGAAACATGCATAATAAATAACTCATCAAATAGTCACCACTAAATCATCTCTCTCTCTCTCTCTCTCTCTCTCTCTCTCTCTCTCTCTCTCTCACGCGCACACACACACACACACACATATATATATCAAAAAATTAGTGTCATAGTACAATGTCAAGATGAATCTCAAAAATGGAGCTCGCAAGCTCAATCAAAATACATATGTATCAGGGTCTAAATGCATAATCAAATCTATCTAGTGCTTCCCATGTCTCCTGAAGGGTATGGTCTTGTGGGAGGATACCTATAATGCCCTAACCCTAGTGGTCATTGATACAAAGAGCCCCTCGATTGAGAAACACCACCACTACTCTAGCTTCATCTCGAGTTTGTCATGACCTCTGAGAAGCTCGACTCTCTCCACTTAGGGGGCAACTCTCTCTCATAAAATATCTTTGTAGTACTACTCCCCTCAGATGGTGCTCTTGAGCTCCCGTGCAAAAAAGGTCATTGACCCACTGCACTTGCTAATAAAATCAATGGAGCCCTACTTAGCTCATTGTGCCCTGATTATGGCCATGTCCTGCTCGACTCTCAGTTGTTGAACCTCTGCTTGTTCATCCTATAACTGGGCCTGTAGCTTGACTACTTGTGCATCCATCGGTCGGTCCTCTGCCTCCACCTCGATCGCCTCGATGATGGGGATCTCCTCTAATCCCTCCTCCATCACCACCCTCTCCCTCTCCTTCTCCTCCTCCCTATCCACCATCTCCTCATCTTAGTCGACCTCCTCTACCTCGACATCTATGCCAATATCAGCCTCTGGCTGCTCATCCACCTATCTCTCCTCCTAGTGAGGAGGTGCATCTGTCTATCTTGCAACAACTACAACTGCTGCTCTAACCTCACCCTCCTCCTGACGAGGAGCCTCTATTACCTATCGAATATCGTCCCACCTTGGTGGATGAGGTGGTCATCCATATTTGCCTTTGCCTCTCCCTCCCCTCTCTCCCCCATCCCTATCATCTCCTTCATCCTCCCATCAACCTCCTCAACCTCCATCCTCTCCTTAGCCTCAAAGTCTATCCCTCAGCCCTCTCCCTCGCCTCTACACAAGTACAAGATAATTAGGATCTATAAGTGGCGCGGGCATGTGTTGGGCCCACCATCTATTGTACTCTTGGGTAGTACCCACATCTTCCACCTCTGCCTTGGCCCCCCACTACATTGGTTTCACTTTGTCTATATCATGCTTTGTTATAACAACAAGAATAATGACACCACATGGTTATATCTCTCTTCTCGACCTCATGAACTCTACGATGCCCACTGGTAACCCTTGTTGCATGTCGAACTATCAATGAACCCGCTTTGGTAAACATATCTCTATAATATGTTGGCTTTGAATGGTCCAACCAATGAGATATCGAGTCTGGTAGCAATAGGGAAAATGGTCATCATCATATGCAAATGGGGTACAGTCCCTGTATTGCATCCAGATGAATGAATCTAAAATATCAATAATATGTCTCCAATATCCAATATCACCAACATGTGTCTACATCATGACACCTCTGTATATGAACACATAGGGTAAACCTGTTCCTAGCTGCCTCTACACAAGTGGTTGAAACACTGCAATGTGCTCCCATGCCCAAACCATGAGAAGTGTGGTGTTATAACTAATGCTCTATGCCCCTTGATAAGCCACGTCATGGAGCTGGAAATATAACATCACAAGCATACATGGGTCCCAAGCATATACAACTCCTCAGGTGAGCATCTTGACCATCATCTCTCCCCACCCGACTAGAAACCCATGTCCCTGTCCATCAAGGCACATAACTCCACCAATAACACTACAAAGGACAAAAATGAAGAGATCACATCGCTCAACAAGAACGTCCCAATGGATCTCATACTCCTCTACTCCTAGCACTATGATATCCTCATGCTCAAAAGCACTCACAATGACACCATACCCTCGCTCCTGATTGTAAGATGCATGTTGTTCACATATCAAAAGTATGAGAATCTGCCACACATCCTCTAAGGTCCCGGTGGCCTCTCCTGCTAGAAAATGGAATGAGTTGATCTCTAAATTCCATTGCTTGGCTAGAGTAGTCAGTAAACCCTTGTTAGCTCAAATCACAGGCTTGAAGGTGACATAATATAATCCCAGGGAAAGTAGTTGGACCCTCTAGTCATCCTCTAGCCGCTCTCGCAATCTGAAGGTCGATGGATGACTCTCCCAAGTATAAATAGGGTCTAGAGCCACCTATGATCATAGGCAAGCGCATTAAATCAATCAAGAAGCCTATGCAAACCTATTTGACCTTGGTAGCAAATAACATTTTATCCAAACTGGGGCAAAAATATAAACAATCAAATATGTTGCACTATCTGAAATATACATCTCAAAAATAAAATGTGTCATTTTATCCACAAATACGGTGCACTTTTGCAAATGTGTCGAATCCCCTTGCACATGTGACCTTTCAACCAAATGTGGCGTTAAAACTCGCGTTTGTGTCACAAAATTACACATGCGACTCAAAATATCACATGCATCGTTTAAACCTGCAGTTACGTCACAATTTTTATTTGTATCACAAAAAGGTAGTTATGGCTCTACCCTATTCAATTACATCACATCAAGAATGTGACAAACCACATCCACTTGTGGTGAACATGATAAAAAAATGTCATGAACGGGGTTCGCCGCATCTGTTTGCTCACATTTGGAGCCCTAAAACTAGCAAAAATTTGAAAAAAATCACAAAGCAAGGATGGTGTACTTATCGCGTCCCCAAGTTCTCTAGCTATCTGTAGGTCCTAACTCAATATCCATGATGCATAGCGTGTGGTGTTGGAGACATTGTAGTAGCAACTCTGCAGCAGGTTTTCACTCCGACTCACTATTCACTCAAGGTTAAAATGCATAAATGACTATTTTTAGCACCCAAATTACATTGATACCCTCCTAAAGCGAGATTTTTACCTCCCTTTTCATTGGTTGTGTCAAATACTAATCCTAAACCCTAATATGAACTTCTTGGAGGTCTAAAATTGAAACCTTTCACTGTCAGTGCACAAAATTAGCTTGTGGGGATAATTTTTCACATTTTTCATCAAAATTATAAAAACAATTCTAAGGGGCCATAGGTCTATCCCACCTTTACCGAGGCACCCTGGAGCATGTTCCAATTTGAATTTTCCTAATTATTCTTTAACACAACACTCAAAATCACGTTATGTCAAAGAAGGGAAAAATGTAGACAATGAAAAATGTCTTGGGCTTGTGAACGCCATTTTTTCACATCGATTTCCTCTCTTCTTAGCATAATTCAATAATTTTAATTATTTGATTATCTTCTAAAGTCAAATTCCTCAATTAATAAAATAATTTTAATTATTTAATTAATTTGTTCCCTTTAGCTCGCACAAGTAGTGGAGTTGGTTTGGGCTATGGGTTTGCTCCCCATAGGTTCCAAGTTTGACTCTGAGGCTTGGGCTTACCCGATGCATGTGGTTTATGGGCTATTGCATGCATCCCTAAGGGACTAGTCTTGCCTCAACTCGCCCCATAAAGGGAACACGCTGGATTGAGTAGTGGAGACACCTCTAGGTTAACAAAAAAAAATCATTCCCTTTTCTTTATTCTTTGATTAATTAAATAAATTAAATATTTATTTAATTATGTTGTTAATATCCTTTTTCTTTCCACAATTAAATAAGTTCTCATTTATTTAATTATTCATTTTTCATTATTCGTCTATAGTTAAATAATTATTTTAATTATTTGGCTATTTGATAGGTCTAGATAATAACTTATTTTATGTTTTTATACTTGTTTTAAGCTACTTTAAACATATTCTACAGATAATGTTCCTACATTATGCAAACTTGAACCTTAATTATGATGATGTAATTATGGTTATAATATATTAGTATTATATGGTTTATATGAATGAATGTATGGAAAGTTGATGGAATGCTATGAATTAATTGTGATAGTTATCCTCGTGTACATATTTTGCGGACTTAACTTGTTTGCAACTCAAAAGGAACCATAGCGCAACAGTTGCAGAGTGAACTTATAGCAAAAGGGATGACTGGACACCGAAGCAGGGGAAGCTCCAGGTTAAGTTGAAAGTGGTGGTCATTGATCAAAGGCTCTTAATGAAGATTAGACATGCATTATTATGACCAGTTTAATAAACGTTGAAAAGGAGGTCTCCTTCATCGATGGAATTTTGACAAGTAGTTGTCTATTTATATATAGTTTTGTTTTGATAGAGTTCTAGTTCTGATAGAATTTCTCTTTCATTTTCAGTTATAGGTTGAATAATTCAAATCTTAATTCCACGCTCTATTATTTGGGAGTGGAGTTAAGATTTTACTTAGTTGTTGCTTTCACTAAATGATTCCCTCAACTTGTATATAGCTATTGGTTGAATACATAGGATAGTTAGTTGGTTTTTATTAGTTTCATGCCACCAGTTACTTTCAATTTCAAGACATGAAAAATATTCCAAATGATCAAGTCCAATTTGTGAAAAGATCTTTTGTAATATTTTACAATATGAAATGAATGGAGTTTATCTTATGGGGTGCATAGAATCTATTAGTTAGATTATGTTCAGTTAATTGGGAACAATTACTTGAGCAGGCCACTCAAGGTATTGTTCTTCACTTCATCTTTCCATTATTTACTTTTGTTAATAGTTGTTATTAGTTTAGCATTGTTCATGAATTGTACACAAGTTAATTGGAGTTCATTTATTGCTTATTATGAATGAATGTTTGTGAATATGCATGTAATGATTAGTAGTAGAACTCTGGAGGATAGATCAGTTGAGTCATTAGTTTTTATTAGGTTTCAGTTAACACAATATCATTTTATTGGTAGTAGTTCAGTTACAGTCTTTACTGTAGGTACCCACGTAGCAACTAGTTTTGATTTACGCTTTTACTGTTTTATAGTTTTGTGAGTTTCCAACAAGTAGAATAACTTAGGTGGGGTAGTTTAAGTAGTTTAAAGTCCATGAAGGCATATATAATGTTGCACCATCATAAGCTTACAGGCCCTAGGTTGATAATTTAATGTAGTATTAAGCAATGTGAAGTGGACTATTCAACCAGTTAAACCTCTGAATTGAGTAGATTCTACCAACTTTACAATACATTAGCTTAGACTCTACATTTTTGGCACCGTTTCTGGGGATGATGCTATCTTCATAGACTAGTTTTTATAGTTTTCATAGTTAATTTCTCTTTTCAAGCATTTAAGTTTGTTAGATACCATCTTTTTCAACACCAAGATATACTAACGTTGTGCAAGACCGTTGAATCTAAAGCCATATTTCATGTATGCAGAGGTAGAGAGATTCCCTGGGTAGGTTCCTTCCCTCCACACACCAGGAAGCTATTGTAGAAATTGGTGACTACAGTACTCAGAGTGAAGATCCCACTGAAGGAGAAATTTCCTTATGAACACTTGTTTTCTTTGCAAGTGAAAATACCCCGCTATGCAAATATTTCTAATTATTTGGTCACAAGGAATATTTCACCACATTTCTCCCCAAGAGAGAAAATATAGTTGGTTCATAAATGTTCTCCCTACTCCTGGATATCTAGTTGTCTGTTTTATACAGGGCCTGATAACATCATGAGAAGATGCATCAGACAAGATGAGATTTTCAATATCATGAAAGCATGCCATGATGAGCCATATGGAGGTCATTTTGCAACAAAAAGAACAACTTTTAATATCCTCACAACTGGCTATTATTGGCCTACTTTACATTAAAAAATATTGTTAAATACACCAGGAGTTATGATAGGTGTCAAAGGATGGGAAGGCAAACAAAGAGTGATGAGATGCCTTTACAACCTCAGTTAACATTGAAACCTTTTGACAAACGGGGTTTAGACTTCATTGGGCCAATCTCTCCTACATCTAACAACAAGGAATATATCCTTGTTTGCATTGATTACTTAACAAAATGGGTGGATATTAAGGCCCTACAGTTTGCCAGAGATGGTAATGCGTCTAAGTTCTTATATGAAGATATTTTTACTAGGTATGGAGTACCTAGAGAAATAGTCACTGACCAAGGGCACCAATTTACTTCTGATCTAATTGCCAAGCTAGTTGAGGAATACCAAATTAGACATAAGAAATCAACACCCTATCATCCATAGGGTAATGGTCAAGTGGAAGTCACTAATAGGGAGATAGAAAGTATTCTCACCAAGACAATACAACTGCATAGGAAATATTGGATTTCAAGGTTACCTGAAGCAATCTAGGAATACATAATTACATGGAAAAAAACCATTGGATTTACACCCTATGAGTTAGTCTATGGAAAGACAACAGTCCTTCCTATTGAGTTTGAATATAAAACATTGAGGACAATAATAGACTTGGGAATGGATTTAATAGAAGCATAGAAGGAAAGGTTGCATTCTTTGAATGAGTTGGATGAGATAAGAATGGAAGTATTACATCATATAGAGGCAGTACAACAACAATGAATGAAGTGGCATGATCAATAAATCAAAACAAAAGAGTTTACTGAGGGACATTTGGCCCTATTATATGATTCTCAGTATAAAGATTCCAAGGGAAAATTCCAGTCAAGATGGTTGGGTCCCTAAGAGATTAGCAAGGTTTACCCTAATGGGGCAATGCAGTTGCACACCATTGATACAGTCTGGTTTTCATTTCTTGTTAATGGCCATAAATTGAAGTTGTATAAAAGGCCATTACAGTAGGATAACTTTATATTTTCATTAATCCAACAATATGGTGCTTCTAGTGGAACCGATACAACATCTGATACACAAAGTGCTACTTCAATAATACGTGACATACCCAATGCTTTTGGTGCCCTAGAGATTGAGTTACACAGCTCAGTCCCCGAGCTTCCTTGGCACTAACTTTTCATGTTTTTCTCACATTATAATAATGTTCAAAATATCTTTAGAGGGACCTATTATCAATATTCACAAGGGTCCTAATGCCGAAGGGACCTATAGCTTCACACAGTCAATGTTCAGATTGGGACCTAACATTGCAAGTGCCTGTAGCAATGTTTGGCAGCCGAAAGAATATTCACCTATTTTGGTGCCATACTTACTACGATTCCATTCACATTCATTTCAAATATATTCTTGTATAATATCCATCATTTCATGCAAAATAAAGAGACATAATTATTTTCTTACCTGCTCTCATTTCCATTACTTGAGCTGTCAAATCACCAGCTCATGCTCGCCATTTTTATCCCATCAAATCCACTCACTACCCATTATTCATTATCTTATAGTTAATATGTGTCACATTGAATCAAGGAATAAATATATTCTTTCAATTTCCACGCGCAAAAGATGGTTATTTCTATGAGGCAATACTTAAGGTATGTTGTTATGATTAATCTAGTTTTCTTTAAACTTTCATACAGTTTTTCATTTAATTCCATGCATGTGAAATGTTATCTTTAATTTTCATCATTATGAATTTACGCCACCTCCAAATCATCAATGTGAAGTGAGGTCATTTCACCAATTAAGTTGGGGGGAGGGTACCCCTTACTTGGTCTTTTCGCCAGTCTTTTCGAATCTTCCACCCAAAACCAAATTTAATGAATATTATGATATGCAAAAACCTTAGTCATGTTTTATTTTTTATTCTATTTCCGCTGCCATTTTCAAAATTGCTAAAACTTGAAACCTTGAGTCTATGTGAACTCCAGCTTAGTTAGACTAGAGTTGAACTCAAAAGGGAATTTGCATTTGCAGTATGGTATAGTAGTAAGGATATATAAGGAAATGGAGGTTTTGAAGTGGTAGAGCAGTTTGAACATGGTGGGAAGATTGAATTGAATTTTTGGAGCTGAATTTGGTATATTAAGCAGAGAAGGAAACAAGTATGGGAGGAGATGTGATAAGAAGAGAGCTAATGGCTCACCAACAAATTTTGGAGGACACAACAGTCCTACCCATCTTCACAAGGATTGGATGGTTCAATTACTTTTTGAAGTTGATGGAATTTAGTGATGATTTAACAAGAATATTTACAAAAACCTTCAATACGATGAAGTTGTGGTAAAGGGACTTTCTGTAGATGCATCTGAAATTTCCATTGCATAGGTTACAAGACTACCAAGGACAGGAACAAAATTCTCAGCTCGGTTTGATGCAGTTATAGCTCAGGAAGAATTCTACATAAGAGGAGAGGAATTGGATTCCTCATCACAAGGTATGAAAAGGATTTCCCTCCACTGGTTGTGGGAAAGATGTGCCTTCTTATGTTATTATATATATTACCTATGATGGTAGACAAAATCTTTTGTATATGACCCATTTCAAATTGTTAAGTCATCTCAGGCATAATAGGGTAGTAAATGTACCAAGTTTTCACTATAACTTGTTGAAATGAATGGCCTCAAAATATTAGAAAAGGAAATGTGATACTTCCCTCTCTCATCACTACTTAGTTACCTTGTTGATAAAAAGGAGTTTAATAATATAGTATCCACAAATGAGGTGGGAGGATTTCAGTGCAGAAGAATGCAAAGACATTAATAGTTTGCTAGAAGCACCCGTAGTGCCTGAGGATGCAAAAAATCAAAATGAGCCCCGAGATGAACCTAAAGAGAAAAACCCTCATGTTTCATGTGTGGCCTCACCTACTTGTAGCCAAGGAAAGCATGAAGAGCATGTAGAGCCAGAGTCTAGGCCACCCATAAATGAGTAATTACCTTATTCTAAGTCACATAAATATAAAAGTCGAAGAGGTAGTGTATCTACCTCCTATGCCCTCAAACCCAACAGAAGATATTTCAAAGAAACAAAGGGATACTCAAAAGCAAAAAAAGGAGGAAGTTCCTAAGAAGAAAAAGAGTGTTAAAAAGGGAAAGATGAAAATTGAGGAAGAAGTATTAACACCTAGATGCTTTGGTAGGATCAGGAACCAAAGTGCTACAAAAGGAAATTTAGAAGAAAAACCTCAGGAAGAACAACACTAGAAAGAACAACCTCAGGAAAATATCATGCTTGTAGAAACTGACTCTAAATTGGAGAGAAATTCTCCTAGTAATGAGAATGTACTAGTGAAAAAGAGAAGGTATGTAGAGACCACTTTTGATTTTGAATCAAAAGACATATTTGATGCCAAGAACTTATGAACAAAAACTTTTCCCACTCCTAAAGATTATGAAGAGAGTAATTAGCAGTTTGAGAACACATAGGAAGCTTACATTAAAGACAGGGATGTAAGAAAGGAACTCCAAGAGGCACTGGATAGAATTAAGCACCTAGAAGAATTGGTACATGATTATGAGCATAAGGATAAAGAAAGAGAGTTAAAAATGAAGGAGATACAGGAGAAACTATAGCTATATGGACATGGCACTAAATTAGATGTGCTAGCACAGTTGGCTATTACTAAGACAGGGGATAAAGAATTAACAGTGCCAGATGAGAGACCTCCTCCTTTTAAAAATATTGATTATCATACAACTTGCTCACTTGGATACCAATTGTAGAAAGTAACTGATAAGTTTGCAAAGGAAAAATATGAATAGGAATTGGAAAAGAAGGATATGGAACTGAATAAAACACGGTTGGAGGAGATAGCAGATAAGGCTGCACAAATAGTTAGATGTAGGCCTCCACCGAGAACTTATGCACCGTTCCTACAAGAAAGGTTTTTATGTTTTCATTTTAGCAGATTAGTTAGCAAGCATTCAATTGGCATTAGTCAAACCTCTGAGTTTCTTGAAGTTTTTGTTGCTTCTACACCTAAAGACCAGGATTAGTTGTGTGAATTTTATCTGCACAACTATGTGATACCTGATGAAACATAATGGAACCCTTTAATCTTTGTGGAGGATCTTTAGATCAAGGCACTTGCCTCTTACTATAGAAATGAACAACTTAGAGGTGAGATTATGGAGGAATATGAAGAGAAAGAAAAATCTATTATGCTTTCAATCACAAGAGAGGATAAGGATCCAGATTAAATAATTGATGAATGGATGAGACTCCTTACACACAAGGGAGTAGGTAAGAAAATCATGAATCTCAGGAAGACTATGACAGAATGAAAATGTTAGTTGTGGGAGTAGGACAACAGTGTTTTAAATATGTACAAGATAGATGGGACAATTTGACACCTGAACTACAAAATAAAGAGTCGCATTCCATGCATAATTTCATTGTTATGCTTTAGAGGGAACGTACTTACATGGCCACTGGTATCAACTATGGAGTTCATTAGATTCCACTCACTTTTCATCCACCGAATCTCCTTTATTTGATTCCACATTAGACAAGGGAGAAAAGTGATGAATGTGGGAGAGCATGAGCTATTCAGATGAGGCAACTTTTAGAACATCAATGTTTTTATTTGAGGTAGATTTAGGGTGTTAGCATAGTTATGGACCTAAGACAATTTGCTCAGTTGTACAATCAAGGTCCATAATGTTTTGCTTGGGGACAAGAAAAAAGCTAGTTGGGGGGAGTGATAGGTTTAGATAATGACTTATTTTTTGTTATTTTTATACCTATTTTAAGCTACTTTAAACATTAACTCTAGACAATTTTCCTATATTATGCTATCCTTTTATATCCATTATGCAAACTTGAACCTTAATTATGATGATGGAATTATGGTTATAATATATTAGTATTATATGGTTTATATAAATGAATGTATGGAACATTGATGGAATGCTATGAATTAATTATGATAGTTATCCTCGTGTACATGTTTTGTGGACTTAACTTGTTTGCAGCTCAAAAGGAACCATAGCAGAGCAGTCGCAGAGTGAACCCATAGCAAAAGGGATGACTGGATGTCAAAGCAAGGGAAGCTCCAGGTTAAGTTGAACATGGTGGTCGTTGATCAAAGGCTCTTAATAAATATTGGATGTGTGTTATTATGACCAGTTTAATAAATGTTGAAGAGGAGGTCTCCTTCACCAATTGAATTTTGACAAGTGGTTTTCTATTTATATATAGTTTTGTTTTGACAAAGTTCTAGTTCTGATAAGATTTCTCTTTCCTTTTCAGTTATAGGTTGAATAATTCAAATCTTAATTCCACGCTCTATTATCTGGGAGTGGAATTAAGATTTTAGTTAGTTGTTACTTTCAATAAATGATTCTCAATCCTAGACCTGCACAAACACATCAAACAAACACATAGTTAGGTTCATATGTAAGTGAGAATCAAGATTCCCTATAAAATTCATTAACAATACTCAATAATAGGAAAATCAAGAACAAAACATGGAAGATAAATGAAATCCTAATTAAGCATGTAAATCCTCAATCCCATGGGGGAATTGGTGCCAATTATGTGTAGAAATTGGCCCTTTCCCAACTCCTATGATGCAATGTTGATGAGTGATCCACTTTGATGCAAATTCAATCAAGCTCCATGATGAAAAACCTGCATAACCTAGCTAAGAACTTGATAAAATGGATGAAAGTATATATGCTTGAGGATGAAGTTGAGTATAGTAAGTTTACTCAATTTGTGGATGATCAATTCAATAGAGGAGGCCTCTATTTATATATTTGAAGCATGGAAGATTGAAGGATTTTGGTGAATGTGGGACAAAAGACCAACCAATGAGAAGAGGCCACTTGTCCACCTGTGATTGGAGGAGGAATGAGCACATTTTGATGAATGTGCCCATAAATGCTATTAGATTCAAATTTGAAATTTGAAAGTTGGCAAAGTGGAGGGAGAGAAGAATGGAGTTAATGTCACTTGGCTCAAGGCCAAGGACATGTAAAAGGCATTAAATGCCTTGTTGGAAGTACTCATCCCCTTTTGGAGGGATTTTTGAATTGGAAGAATATTCCACAAAAGGTGCCCTTTTGAATGAAAATTGATGATTTAATAAATCAAATAAATTGATTTATTGTGCAAGTTGCAAAATCTAGAGGATTGGAGTGATTAGAATTATGATTAATCATGATTTGATTAATTTAGATGAAGTTTAGATGATTTCACAATTTTGACTTAGATTCTAGGATTTATTTAAATCAAAGTTGAGAGGAAAATTATTTTAGATTTAATTAAATAAAATTGATTTATTTAACTAAGGAGAATGATGTTAGATTAAATTAAATAAAGATTGATTTATTTAATTTAAGGAGATGACATTAGAGATTTAATTAAATAAAGTGAATTATTTAATTAAAAGGGGGATTATAGGATTAATTAAACAAAATTATTTATTTAATTAATAGAAGAGAATGACTTAATCAGATAAATTTGATTTATTTAATTAAGAGAGGAAATATGATGAATTTAATCAAATAAAGATTATTCAATTAAATTGATTAGTAAAGGGGATGATTTAAAAAGAAACGATGTTAGTAAGATCAAGATCAGGTGTGTAGGATCAACTTGTATATTTTTCATGTCTATAGTTGTTACTTTCAATAAATGATTCCCTCAACTTGTATATAGTTGTTGGTTGAATCTATAGGATAGTTAGTTGGTTTTTATCAATTTCATGCTACCAGTTACTTTCAATTTCAAGACATGAAAAATATTCCAAATGATTGAGTTTGATCTGTGAAAAGATCTTTTGTAATCTTTTACAATATGAAATGAATGGAGTTAATCATGTGGGGTGCATAGAATCTATTACTTATATTGCGTTCAGTTAAGTATTAACAATTACTTGAACATGCCACTCAAGGTATTGTTCTTCACTTCATCTTTTAGTTATTTATTTATGTTAATAGTTGTTATTAGTTTATCATTGTTCATGAATTATACACAAGTTAATTGGAGTTCATTTCTTGCTTATTATGAATGAATGTTTGTGAATATGCATGTAATGATTAGTAGTAGCACTCTATATGATAGATTAGTTGAGTCATTAGTTTTTATTTAGTTTCAAATAACATAGTATCATTTTATTGGTAGTATTTCAGTTAAAGTCTTCACTATAGGTACTCGTAGCAACTAGTTCTAATTTATGCTTTTACTGTTTTACAACTTTGAGTTTTCGACAAGTAGAATAACTTAGGTAGGGTAGTTTAAGTAGTTTAAAGTCCATGAAGGTATATATAATGTTGCACCCTCATAAGCTTACAAGCCTTGGGTTGATAATTTAATGTAGTCTTAAGCAATGTGAAGTGGACTATTCGGCCAGTTAAACCTCTAAATTGAGTAGATTCTACCAAGGTCACAATACATTAGCTTAGACTCTACACTATTCATCTAACCTTTTCCTCCATAATTAAATAATTAATCTAATTTAATTGTTTAAAATATGTGTTCCATTTCCTCCGTATTTAATTAAGTGGTTGAATAATAATCATTTTAATTCAATATCATTTCCCTTTTCTTTCATAAATAAATAATCATTTATGATTATTTAATTCTCCATATCCTCTCCCAAATTAAATAATATGATTATTTAATTTCCAAGATTGCCTTCTCAAATTAAAGATTATTATCAAATTACCTCACACTTTCCCTCCATTTTCTCTTTCAAATTTTACCCGTTGATCACCTTCGGTCTTCTTTTAATCTTGACCATCTATCCTTAGCCATCCCTAACCCTACCACTACGTGGTGCATGTAACCTCAACTGTTGATCTTGGCATCTTTTTGGCTATCAATCTTGATCGTCCATTCAAGAATCTTTTCTATAAAAGAGAGTTGTCTCACTCATTCCAACCTTACAACCACTATCTCCAAAATAATCTCTATCATGTCACTATCACTTATAGGTACTTGAACACAATGAAATCTAAGGGAAAGCTTGTATATTGAGAAAAATGGAGGAGATGCAAGGAAGATGAATCGATTTCAACATGGGAAGTTTGGTATAGCTTTGGTTTTATTTGATTTCTATTGTTGTTTGTGCTTTCTTGTTTGGATTGGGAGTCTAGACTTAGATTTTAGGTAGTTGTGGTTGCTGTCATTGATCTTTGCCATTGATTTTGGATTTAACCCCATCCTTACACAACCTTGATATATTATGATTCACTAACACTTGAAATTTTATTGCCCTTTGAAAGGCATGAATGTCCACCTTTGTGAAACCCATTTATGTGTTGTCCTCTTCTTTGGCAAACTTATTTATTGTTGTCCTCTTCTTTGGCAAGCTTATTTATCACTATCCTCTTCTTTGGAAAACGTATTTATCGATGTCCTCTTCTTTGGAAAACTTATTTATCGATGTCCTTTTCTTTCGAAAACTTATTCATCATTTTCCTCTTCTTTGGAAAACTTATTCATCGTTGTCCTCTTCTTTGGAAAACTTATTCATCGATGTCCTCTTCTTGGGCAAACTTATTATCGTTGTCCTCTTCTTTGGAAAACTTATTTATCATTGTCCTCTTCTTTGGAAAACTTATGTATCATTGTCCTATTCTTTGGAAAACTTATTCATCATTGTCCTCTTCTTTGGAAAACTTATTTATCATTGTCTTCTTCTTTGGAAAACTTATTCATCGCTATCCTCTTATTTGGAAAACTTATTCATCATTGTTCTCTTCTTTGGAAAACTTATTTATCGATCTATCATTGGTGGTATGGCTACCCTCCAATAGAGTCCTTAATATTTAAGGTCATAGTTATAATCATGGCTCTTGAATGACTTTACCTATCATACTACCATTATTGCCCCTTAGTGTTTAAGACTATGTTTCTCTGTATGAATTTTTTTCCCTCATTAATCATCATTTGAAATCTACCTTTTTGATCTCATCACATGTTTTTGAAGTGACTACCTTGTACTATTCACATGAGGTCTTCACTTGCATTATATAGTCACAATAAGGTCCTTTTGGACAATAGATTGCCCTCATTCTTATGACCACTGTCTTAACATTTGGAATTTGTCTTGTTTAAAGATGTCATTGTTGTCATCATGGGATTGTTGCCCTCGTCTCTTTGACTGTGTCGATACTCAACCCTTCATATGCTCTTTTATGATTGCCAACATGCTGCCCATTATGTCTCTTGGAGAATTCGTTTAAGACTATCCTCTCGTGATCTTTGACTGCACTTTTTCATGTTTTTTTTTGTCTTCCTTGGAATTTCTACCACTCAACCTCAAGAGTATTGTCATGTGCTTTATGGACATGTTCTCTTGTATTTGTTTGCAGTTGTCACAAACTTATCTTCACCTTGTTTTGTGTCAAAATGACATATAAATCATTGCTCATGTTATGCATTCTTTGACCACAATGTTTGTTTCCCTTACTCATGCTTGATTTTCCTCTAAGAAGTTTTTCTTTTCTCATTGACTCTTGATTTATGATGCTCATCAAACTCTATTTTTCCCTTTCATTCATAGTCCATAGTTCTTTTGAAGACTCACTTATAACTTTATTAGCCTTTAAACTACCTTCATCATACCCTATTCACTAGAGGACTGTCCTTTCATTCTTGCAACTCATTGATTTGTTGTCATTACTCATTAATATCAATGCATATGATTGTCCTTGCAAATATATGGACTGAAACTTCATTGTGGCCTACTTTAATGGACTATCCACAAATTAGACCGAATTCATATGAGAATATGTTGATGCTTATACTCTTCTAAAGGGTTTTCTTCTTAAGCTTGAACTATGCTTGCTTTTGAAACCTTGCACTTAGTTTATCTTTAATGGAAAGCACTACCTTTTTTAATGCTACTCATATGTATGACTATCCCATTGATGCTTTTGACTGAAAATTCATGGTGGATATTGTCCTTTATTCAAGAATACGACTATGACTATTATTGATGACTATGATATAAAACTCCTACATAATGAACCTATCCTCTATTAATAATCTCTTAAATATCACAAATATCACGGTTTCTAAGCTATTGTTATCAATGAAAGCACTATGACTATATGTTAGGCTCAACCCTTGAGGGAACCACATTTTTCTCCACACACAACCAAATTTGAGCAAATTTTTTTGACATTCTTATGGTTTGTAAACATCTAAGGGTGTAGGTTAGGGTTTTTTACATATTTGTTTAGTTTTTCCATACCTATTATTTATTGTTTTCAACTTTCTTGCTTTTGTTCATGAAACTAATCAAAGTATTCATAATAATATGTTGTGTATGCATTTAAAAGTGTTGAACAAGAATAAAAAGTAAGAAATAAAAGATTTATCGAGTGCACCTATCAACATGAGCCCTGAATCTTCAAGTTTGCATGGTTGGGTATGATTGAAGAGCTTATAATCAATAAAAACCACTTGTCTTCTACTCTTCATGGAAAGATATGATTGAAAAATCCTCTTGATCTTCATGAAAACCTCTTGAAACTCTTTGTCTTTAGTAACAAATGGAACCCTAGCTTCCTCCATGTGAAGTTTTTTTCGTCTTCTATTTCCAATGCCCAACTTAGAGTCTTCTTGTATTATTTTCATTCAACTTAAGGTTTTCTCCTTCTTTTGGATTTTCAATGTGAGTTTTCCTTTTTCCCTTTTTATATACCTTGTTCAATCTCCTTAACGTTGCTTTTTGGCATGGAAACTCTAGATTAAGGAATAATTTAATGTTTTTTAAAAAAAATTAACAATCCTTTTAAATAAAACATTAATTCTCTTTTGTGATTTTTAAATAAAACCAAAAGATTATTTAAATGGGATATTTAGATAATGCTAATATTTTTTTGCAATAAAAATTGACTATAAATACCATTGTTTGCAAAATGAAAGGAGAAATGATATGTTGACGTTAACTAAAACCATGGAGACTATCCAAAAGATATGTGTCATGGCGGAGACATCATCCAACCAACAATGACACATGATGAGAAATGATGAAATTGATAAAAAAAACCGTGTAAAAATATCCCCCAAGCAGACATTTTCATGATTTCAAACAGGGGTTTTGGATTGTAGAAGGTGTGTGAATTATAATTCTGAATATATATTACAAATAAAATTTACAAAGTTCATCCTATATGTATATTGCTCTATTGTATGTGCAATGGAAAGTAGACAAAAACTAACACAATTTACAAAAAAATGTACGCTACTATGTTCTTATGGACAACAAAAGGAGAGTAATTTAAACACAGGTAAGATGAATACAAACATGGGTTTTCAGATATATGCCTAAGAAAGCAAAGGTTTTTTTCACAAAAAATCGCATACAAGTTCAAGGTTTTATGATAATAATTCTTTAATCAGACAAATACACAAATTATGTAGACACGAGGTCAAAATCGCATGTGAAATAATCCCTTAATCAGACAAAATCATAATTACAAACGAGGGTTTTAAAATACAACCAAAAAAATTGAATGTATGCAAATTATACATGGAAGAGTATTTCACCATATTAAGTCAATAGGTTCCTAGTAATGTAACCCTAGATGGTTTGCACAATTATGCGACAAAGATGAGCACTCAAACAAAATATATTTAGGAGTACCAATCTGTACAAATGAAAGGAGAAATGATAGGTTGACATTACCTCAAACCATGGAGAGTATCAAATGATGGAGAAAACATGATAAGAAATGATGAAATCAATGAAAAAGGTGTTTCAAAATAGCACATAATAAAACATAATCGATTATTAAAAATGAATATGTATGCTATCGTGTTTTGTTTGCAATTTAGAATCAAGAGATATAGAGTTTCATGACTATAAAGACAAAAAGTACAAAAAAAAATATCTATGCATATATGTATGTATGTGTGTGTGTGTGTGAATATCTATAAGTACAATGAAAATGTAAGTTGTTAAGTAAAGAATAAAAGTTACAAAGTTTTCCCTTTATATCTATGTTGCTCTATTGTATGTGCAATGGAAAGTAGACAAATACTAACACAATTTATATAAAATGTATGGTATTGTGTTCTTAAGGAGAATATATTAACATAGGCTAGACACTTATAGAAATGAAGATGTATGTTGTTGTGTTATGTTTGTAATCCTAACTTGAGAGATACATACACAGTTTCATGACTATCTATACAAGTAAGATGAATATAAAAAATAAAGAATGTATGTTACTGTATTCAATTGGCAATCCAAACTTCAGAGATACATACACAAAGGACATATATATATGTCCTTTGTGTAAGATCTAAATTTGGGGTTTACAATCAATGGTAACAAAAATATAAGACATGTGGATCCTAGATTCTAATTGTGCAACAAACTATCTTGCTAATTGGGGTGTGGATCAAACAGAGGACACTATCTTGATAGAACATGTCGGTCGATGGAATGGGCTTTAAAAAATATTGAAATCCAATATGGAAAGTTCCAAGGGGTAAATGGAGATGTAGATATGATGTTGTGTTCAGTTGTCAATCCAAACATCAGAGATACATACACGGTTTCATGACTATATAGTTATATATATGTATGTATGTATAGATATTTATATGCATGTATGCATGTATATATACATTAATGTGCATATATGTTATTTGTATGTACATAATATACATATACATACACATATATATTAATATCCATATGTAAACACACACACACACACACACATACATATATATATTAAAATACACACACATATATATGTCTTGAATATATAATGAAAATGCAAGCTAATGTGTACACTTTTATGAATATAAAGGAGGCTTCTATGGATTAACCAAGATTTATATAAAGGAGGCTTCTATGAATTAACCGAAAAAGAGTAAATAAAGACACGAATTCCTAAATTTGTAAATGAGGTTTTAGAAGGAATAACTTGTGAGAAAAAAAAAGACCCTCATTTATTTATAATATTTAAATATACACTTCATGAATATAATTTTTAAACTCACCCTTCATGAAAGTAACTTTCAAAGACTGTACCAACCTAAAAATGCATGGATATTTGAGGAATGTGTAGAGGATGTATGTCGATGCTCTAGAGTATGCAAAGGATATTAGCAAACCAGAATAAGCGAGATTGACACTAGCTACTTTCTCTCATAAAATAATTCAAATTTGATAATTGAATGCATTGATTTTGGTTGTTGTGTTTTATATTTAATTTTTTCGAGATGTGATGAGATTAATTTATGGCTAGATTTCCTTCATTATTTTACGTCTTTTATCATTTCAACCTGCCAAAGTTCACAAACATTCATAAGATTTATACATCGTTTATACCTTTTATGCACTTTAAATCGGACTTTAATATGTGGAAATGTAAATATGATATGATGACATTTGTATGAGTGAATGTATTAATGTTCGTGAAATTCAGTATGATTCTATGCTTAATTTATGATTGTTAATGATGTGTATTCCATAGGGTGAAACTAACCTCTTGCAACTAAGAAGAACTAGTAACCCGCAACAACTAATTTCCAACCCATAGCATAAGGACCGCAGACAGTTGCAAGGGAGTGGTTAGAATGGTTAAAGTGTGATAGTTCTAGAGAAGAATGAAGGCGATCATTAAATGGTCAAATTGTGAATCACTATAGGCACACCAAATAAGATGGAAAGAAGAAGGAGTCTGCTCTGATGGGGTTAACCCATGATGATACATTCTCCATGAAATATGTCTTTGGCATGGCAGTTAAACTATTGGGGTAGAGATTCGGTTTAAATTCTCTTCTTCTACTTTTCAATTATGGTTTTTTGTTGCAGAGACTAAGTCCTCTCCCTAATCTTGAGGGAGAGTGGACAAATACATTATGGTTCTACTTTTAGTCCTAGGATGAATAAGACTCCTTATGGACACTATATAGTGGGATATGTTGTGAGGAGAAAATCTAGTTACTGGTTGCTTAGTTATCTATTTTAAATTTTGATAATTACCAATTAATAATTACTCTCTAATAGTTTTATATTATCAATTGAATAAATTACATGGATTACAAAATGAGAAATCTAGAGTAGATTATTGTCAAAGTTTAGAATTTCCATGCAATAAAGGAGTTAATTCAATATCATGATTTGTTGATCAAGTAGCAAGTGTTGATATCTATTATGGGAGTAGCAACTCAAGCAAGGACCACTTGAGATACTGCTATCCACTCTATTTTATTGTTATTAAATTAGTTCATTCATTGTTGATTAAGATAATTTACAGTTACATGCATATGGAGTTCATGAATATAATTTTGTAGCTTAATGATAGTTTCATACTCTCAGATTAATTATTTACAGTTCAATCTTAGAAGCTAGTAGTCATAGTCTTAAGTGATAAGTAATTGTAGCACAAGTAACAATGTATGTTATTTCCCATGTTTTGCTAGTTAACGTTTCATTTCCTTTTCCAACTTTTACCATTTTTTGTATGCTTGTAAATCACCTATACTCATTGATATAGGTCGTGTTAGAATCCATGAATACACATATAGTGCCAGCACTATGATGTAGAGGAAGGACTTCAATACACCAATCTAGACCCTTTCCAAACAAGACTTCAATACCAATTATGCAATTGTACACCCTTGTACATTCTTGACAATGTGCTCCTAAAGCCTAAAACATGGAAAAACACCCTAATGGCACTCAACCCTTGAGGGAAACATGGAATAAGGGCAACTTGGCCTGTTTTGACCAGTCTCAACACATTTTAGGGGTTTCCAAATGTACATGACCCAACTAAGTGATCAATGCAATGATTTATGCAAGTCATGTATTGTTGCCACTAGGTTCCTTTTAGGAAATGACTTCAAACAAAGGGAAAGAGTGCTTTTCATATGGATTCATAGACTTGCATAGGCCTCCAACAACATACCACCATGATCCTTTACCATTACATCAACAAACAGTGCATAGATTTACCAAAACAACATTGAACCTAGGGTTTTAAGGCAATTTACACACAAATGCAACATATTGTCATTGAGAACTTCTTCAAACTTGCGAACCAAACATCCTCCTTGTGCCAACACGTGTGTAGGATCAAGACAAATATTTCCACCAATTTTTATGGGTTTTTTTTTGTGGAAGCTCTATCCATCAATTCTTTTTATTCTTTAAAAACCCTAGGCAGGGTTTATGCCTGTCCACACAAAAATTACAATATCTCTCACAAAACACAATGAAAATTGATTAGACAAAAATCATTAGAGAGGAAAGACACTCCTTCAACTTCTTCAATCACCAGTAGGGTCATACCGGATTGTACAAGGCTATACAACGTGAATTACAGTCATTTTTCACAAACAAAAACACCAATTTGGACATGCAAAATGGAGTAATTCTCATTCCAAATTTCTCCAACCTTTGAGATAGATGTTACATGGCATATTTAAATTGTTAAAATCATTTGAAACTAAAAATGCAACCACCAACTCCTTTGTTAGCACTAATGACAACATTTGCAACATGACTCCAAAACATCACACAATAGATTTAAATGACTCCAAATAGTCTTACATGACCTTATTGACCCCAATCAAACCAAAAACCAAAGTGTATCAACATGACACAATTTTCCTAAAAAAGGGTGCATCAGGATGCCCCTGCATCACACTGTCAAAAGATTATGAAGCCCTGGTTGATAACTAAATGTAGCCTGTTGTAAAAGGTTCGGTGAACTATTCAATTAGGAACCCATCCTTTGAATTATGTGTCTACCTATAGCACCAAGTTAATCAAATGTTATAGAAGATATACATTTTTGGTGTTGTTGCTGAGGATGGTGCTAAGTTTGGAATTCTCTTGTGTATTTCCAATTCTTTTCAAGCATTCCTAGTTTAGAAATTCCATTTTAAGCATTAGGATTAATAGGTTTTTAGCCATCAACACAACACGAGTTACTAACAACGTGCAAGAATCGTTGAACCACAAAATTAAAAACATTGCATGCAGAGGCAAAGATATTCTCTAAGAAGATTTCTCCCTTCAAAACATGAAGCATTACAAGATACTGGTGAACACAGTGAACAAAGTGAGGGTATTCTTGAAGAAGAATCATCCCTACCACCAGTACCTACACCAAAAACAAGGGAGACTTCTCACATACACATCAACATCATGGTTGATGCAGTAGTAGAAGACCCACCAGAGCATGCAACATTTTAGTTTCCCTATAACCAACCAGGAGAGAGTTGCTCCCTTGAAGAATATACCTCCTTCAACACTACCTATCTTTTATGGGTTGGTTACAAAGGACTCAAACACCTTTGTTTTTGAGTTTTTATGTACTATGCCAAAGTTATGACTATAAAACAGATGTTTATAGATTCAAATTGTTTCTGGAAACACTAAAAGATGTTGCTCTAAGATGGTTCATGGGCTTGGGAATATATTTTGTTCCCAATTGGAACATAATGAAGACAAAGTTCCTAGAGAAGTACCAGGATTACAACAGAGGCATAGATAAAAAGAGAGATGACGTCTTCAAGATGTCATAAAAGGAAGATGAATCGTTGGAGGACTATATTGAGAGGTTTCAGTTCTACCTAAAGAAATCTCATCAAAACAGACTCTTAGATGAATCCTTGAAACTAGTATTCTTAAGGAGAGTTAATGAAGACTATATGGATGCACTCAACCTCATTGGGGCAGGAGTCATCTCACATTTACCATTTTATGAGATTTGCAAAATATGGAAATTATTCAAGGTCTTTTACCAAGAAGGTTAGAGGAAACAGGATACCCTCCATCAACAAATCAACCATTGGAGTCTCAAGAGTGGAGCTAAGCAATCTTCTATCAAACATGAAGGAAGATATCAACCACTTGGCTACACAATTAGATACCCTTGATATCAAGAAAAAGCAAGAGGAAGCAAAAGTAGCCCTCACAAAATATTGCCCACACTGTAGACAAAAGAAGGTCAATTGCAAGTGTAAAAATTTGGCTAGTATTTCTGAAGATAAGCAAGGGAAATTGGAATATCATGTATTGGAAGATGAAGATGGTCAAGTGTTTTATATAGCTCAATGCAAACCATGGCAACCAAGACAAGGTATGCCCCAAGATCCCTTCAATTATAACATGCCATTTCCAATCAATAATGAAAATTACCCTATTTGGAACCCTCAATCTTGGACCAATGTGCAAAACTCACAATGGCTAATGTCGCAATCTAATTAGAATCAACAACAATAAAACATGGGGCCACCATAAAATTTTCACAGAACTAATCATAATTCTCAATGTCGACCCCAACAAAATCAATGGTAACCTCAGTGGCAAAGAGGTCAACTGTGGCAAAATCAAAATCTCAACTATCAGCAGCCACAACAACCCTTGCAACCACAACAACAAGCCATAATGCTAAACCCTTCAACAGTTGTACCAAATCCACCAAGAGCACCTCAATTATCGACACAACCTGCACCTAACCCAAATAATAAGAATTTCCAATAGGCTTATGCTAATGACACCATATAATACCCCACCTATGGGAGTGATGTACACCTTAGATCAAGGAAGATGTTAGCTATACCTTCATCTCCTCATATAATTGAATTAACTAAAATGAGGAACTCCTAGTAGAGCCCATGGATAAACACCTAAGGAACCTAAATCAAATCAGGTTAACCCAACCATGAGTCTAGAGCCTCCATTCCTTGAAAGATTAATAGTCCAAAAACATCATTCATGGGATGAAACTGATCTATTGGGACATCTCAAGGATGTTTGCATCAAAATACCCCTCATCCAAACTATTACAGAACATTTATACCAAAATAGTGAGAGAATTGTGCCTCAAAAAGCTAGGTAGGAAACGTAAGGACCCTCAAACTATACATGTCTTAGGAAAACTTGCAGACAATATGTTAGGAAGCATAATTATCCCCAATTATGTATACCCTAGATCCCTATAGTGGATGTCAAAATCAACGGTACTCTCATTAAGAATACCTTAATTGACCTCGGGGCAACCATCAATGTAATGACCAAAGAAACTATGAAAATATTACAACTACTAGATCTTAGACCTACACCTACTATGTTACAGATAGGAGATAGGTCTACAATAAAACTCAAGGGAATCATAGAAGACTTGGTAATAATATTAGACTCATGCGAGTACCCTACAAACTTTATGGTGTTGCAGCCTAAAGCTAACCTTGCAGGATACCCCCTCATCTTAGGCAAACCTTGGTTGGCAACTGCATATGCCTTTTTAGGTTGCAAGTTTGGTAACATGATCATTTCCAATGAAAATGTGACTAAGAAACTAGTCCTCTATCCACCTACCCAACTACATGCAGGTTTGGAGAAAATTGTATGGCCTACTCTAGACGAGGAAGACCAATACTCCTTACAAACTTTGATTACTATTGAACGAAGTCCCTTGTTAGAAAACCAAGATGAAGACGAACTAACTACAAACATCATGTGGAATAATTATGGTAGAGACCCGCAACAACATGACTTTCTAACATGTTTGCAAGACCCATTGTAGAACATAATTATCGCCAATACATCTGAGTTCGTTTCTCAAATTTTCTACATCTTATTTTCACATCATTGTATTTCAAATATAGTAGCTCTTGACATTTCATCTATTCAAACATCATCCCTAACTTTGGAGATTATGCTAAACAAGACATTAAATGTAAATAACCAATTAAATGATGCACAATAGACTTCGTTATTGAATGTGTTGCAAGCACATGTAGCAACATTTACATGGGATTACCATGATATGAAAGGTGTAGATACAAACTTGTGCATGCATAAGATTTACATCAATGAAGGCTATAAACCAATTAGGCAACCCCAAATGAGAACGAACCCTGCAGTCCATGACATAGTCAAAGGAGAATTACAAAAAATGTTGGATACAAGATTTATATATCCAATCTCTGACAGTCAATGGGTGTCCCCACTCAGTTATTGTACCTAATAAAAGAGGGAACTGGAGAGTGTGTGTAGACTACCATGAGTTAAATGCAACAAATAGGAAAGACCACTTTCCCCTTCCATTCATTGACCAAGTACTAGATTCATAGCATGGAAGCAATACTTTTCCTTTTTGGATAGTTTTAGTGGATATAATCAGATTAAGATAGCCCCATAGGACCAAGACAAGACAAACTTTGCATGTCCTTGGGGTACATATGCTTAATTTGTCTTGCCATTTGGGTTGTGTAAGACACTTGCCACTTTCCAAAGGGTGGTCCTAAGCATATCTCAGACTTTGCTAATGGTTCTATGGAAGTTTACATGGATGAATTTACAACTTATGGGAATAACTACGATAAAAACACTTACCAATTTGGAGAAAGTACTAAAAATATGTCATGATCATCACCTATCCCTGAGTCATGAAAATGATTAATGATGATGACCGAGGGAGTAGTCTTAGGACATTTTGTGTCAAATAAGGGAATCCAAGTAGGCCTCAACAAAATTGAGATGATATCAACACTTCCTATACCCAAAACACAAAACGATGTTAGAAGCTTCCTTGGCCAGGTTGGGTATTACAGGAGATTCGTACAATATTTTAGTAAACTTGTAGCACCACTATCTGTCTTATTGTCTAAAGATGTAGAGTTTGAACAAACACCTGCTTGTCAACACTCCTTTGAAGCTCTCAAAGCAGCATTAACCAAAACCCCTATCTTAAGAGGACCAAACTGGAATCCACCTTTCTATGATCGTATGGATGCTTTTGATTTTGCAATAGGAGTTGTGCTAGGATAAAAGGATAGAAACCTCAAGTATGTCATTTACTATATCAATAAAAACCTTAAAGGGGAAAAACTCAACTATATAATGACTTAGAAGGAAATGTTAGCAGTGGTTCATGCAATCAAAAAGTTCATACACTACATTACAAGGTATTTTGTATTCATACATACTAACCATACAACAATAACGTATCTAATGAATAAACCAATATTCGGTGGTAAGCTTGTGAGGTGGTTACTACTACTTTAAAATTTTGATAAAAATATTGTGGACAAGCCAAGGAAAGTCAATGTAGTAGCAGATTTCCTCTCTATGTTGCCAACCAAATTAGAAGATATTGTCAATGATTCATTCCTAGATGAGCACCTATCTCTCTCTCTCTCTCTCTCTCTCTCTCTCTCTCTCTCTCTCTCTCTCTCTCTCTCTCTCTCTCTCTCTCTCTCTCTCTCTCTCTCTCTCTCTCTCTCTCTCTGCATACCCCTTGGTATGTAGACATAGCCAACTATTTGGTAGCAAGGAAAACACCGCCACATTTCTCACCAAGGGAGAAGAGGCAATTAGTTCAGAAAAGTTTTCCTTGCTCATGAATACTAGGTTATCTTTTCTACATAGGGCCTGACAACATAATGAGAAGATGCATCGGATAAGATGAAGTATATGATATCCTTAGAGCATGTCATGATGAATCTTGTGGGGACACTTTGCAACAAAGAAGATAACTCTTGAGATTTTAAATACTGGCTATTATTGGCCAACACTTCATAAAGATGCAGTTAGTGATAGATGTCAGAGAATGGGAAGACCAAAAAAGATAGATGAGATTCCATTACAACCACAACTAGTCATAACACCTTTGATAAATGGGGACTAGGTTTTATTGGTCCCATCTCCCCAACATCAAAAAATAAAGAATACATATTGGTTTGTACAGATTACCTTAATAAATGGGTGGAAGATAAAGCTTTGCAATTTGTAAGAGATGGGAATGTGGAAATTTTTTTCTATGAAGATATATTCACAAGATATGGTGTTCCTAGAGAAATTGTCACATACCAAGGACCACATTTTACATTAGATCTAATCATAAAACTAGTGAAGGAATATGTGACCAGACATTAAAATTCCACACCCTACCACCCTCAAGAAAATGGTCAAGTGGAGGTCACAAACAAATAAATTGAAAACATCCTCACAAACACAGTGAAACTCCACAAGAAGGACTAGGTAGCTAGGTTACTTGAAGCAATTTGGGCTTATAAGACAACCTTGTAGACAACAACAGGTTTTACACCATATGAGTTGGTATATGGTAAAAAGGCAGTACTTCCAATAGAATTTGAATACAAGACTCTTAAGACAACAACCAAATTGGGCATGAACTTATCAACAAAACAGAAGGAGATTAGACAACCTCAATGCATTAGATGAATTCCAACTGGAAGCCATATACCATATTTAAATATCCAAAAACAAAGAATGTGTTGCCATGACCAGTTTATTTAAACCAAGGAATTCAGTGTAGGTGATTGGGCTTGACTATATGATTCAAGGTACAAATATTATAGAGGAAAATTACAGACTAGATGGCTTGGGCCATGTGAGATTAAAATATTTTCCAAATGTAGCAATACAACTACAAATAATTGATGATGTAAGGTTTTCATTACTAGTTAATAGCCATAGATTGAAGCTCTATAAATGGCCATTACAAAAGGATGAATTTATATTATCACTACAACATCAATTTGAGACACATGTATAAAATTCATTACCATCAACAAGTAGTTATTAAAAAACATTAGTAGACGAGCAACACAGCTTGCCCATTGAGATTTTGCAGGTATAATTCTATCATTTCACATGCACACACTGCACAAATGGCATTCGATAGTCTTCATTTTCCAAACCAGTAGAAGAAGCAATAGGGACTTGTAGCATCACATCACTAGATGACAAAACTACAGAAGGGACCTATAGCATCACGTCGCTAGGCGACAAAACTACAGAAGGGACCTGTTACTATACATGAGCCCATAACACTTGTCTATCAGCCATTCCATAAACACCCACCTTAATTACATTTCCATCATTTCATAGCATATCCTTTCACACACACAACCATACATATTCAACTTCATTATATGTAGCCTATTTCTTCCATCCACACATAACCATCATACCACCTTTTTCAACTTTATTGTACCATGCAACTAATTTCACCTTACCATAAGCATACTTTCCATAACCTTTTCACCCATCATTACAATATATTTTCCACGTGGAAAAGATATGTTGTCACTGATTTCACACCAGCGCTACATAAGCATCATAAGACCCATGACGTATCATTTCAAATCAAGTTCATGATGACATACAACTACTTCACATGAGTTCAATTTCAATTCAAGCCATTCCTACAAGTACACTCAAGATTTATTTATCATAATTATCATTGCAGATGAAATATTCCAAACCAATTTTTATTTTTATTTTTCAATTAACAGATTTCAAACAATGCACCCGTTAAGGTTAGAAGATAAACCAAAACGTGCAGAAAGCAACTCTAACCAGAATGTACACCAGGATCCCGATGTGGGCAAGGTGTGAGCATTGGTCAGAGGATTTGAATTAAACTGCTTATGCAAAAAGCAACTCTAACCAAGGATGGCGCCGATGATGGCGAGCATATGGTCAGAGGATCTTCTCCTCTAAATACAAAAAGGAACTCAACGTCAAGAATGTGCTTTCCAAACCAAGATGGAATGGGGGCTACCATATGACGGAGATGCTAACTATGCTGAAAGTAAACTCAACACCAAGTATGTGCTACCCAATTCCAGAGTGGAAATGAGGCGACCATATGGCGGAGATATACAAAAATACAATGCAGCTTCAGAATGTAAAGTAAGATTAAGAGAAATGCTGACAGTACTACTGTTCAGCTTACAAAATATCAGAAGATGCCTGCAATAAACAAGATTAGAAGCTCTCCACTGCTGCAATAATAGATATGATCATTCCAAGGTTAATTATGACCTTCCAGATACAACTCTTCACCAAAATACAGATTACTCAAGACTGATATAACAAAACAACAACGTAATATGCATAACCAGCAACCCTAGAATCCACTAAAATGCTCACAACTCACTCAATACTTGCCAGAATGACATGAGACCTGATGCAAACGAAAGCTATAATGATGGCAATGAGGACTAGACCAAGAAACAGCTAACAAATCGAAGTATTCTTTTTTCTAAACATTTGCCAGGCAGACCAGAATGGTGCGGCCAATAGAGAGAAGCGATTTTGCTTTTAAAAAATAAACACTCAATATTAAAATCTGAATCTTTGCAAGAAGGGTCGCCCCTATCAAGGAAACTCAATGAATCAATACCCAGAACGACTGTATTTTTATTTTCAGATTTATGAGTGAAACTACAGATTCAGCTTGACTTCAGCAACTTCAAAATGAGACTGAAATGCAAATCTAGAACTCCAAAAATGCAAGATACTCAACTGAAATGCAAGATAAACCTATTACAAACTATCTCTCAACTAGTTGCTATCTTTCAAGCAAGAAGAAGAGCCAAGCTAGGAGGCATTCATTCCTCGAAGCAATCCCAAAGCCATTCCGGCAGCATAACAATATTATAAAACATAAGATAAGAAATGAAGAGCAACTGCCTCCTTATATAGACTTGAGAAGGCTCTCCAGAAACTTCTAGAAGATGCGCCCTAATTCCCTTTTGAATTTGACTTCTTTTCCCTCCAAGTTTGGGCGACCCTTTTTTGAAGGCTAAATTTGACTTTATTTAAAATCATTTCTTCATAAAATAGGCGTCCAATTTCACTTGAGCATTTAGACTTTAGAAAGATCAAAATAAATCATCATGTGATGACCACCCTCCAAGTCCCCTTCTTTAAAACAACTTTTAAGTCATATTACTAGGACAAGGGGTTATTTTATAAAATAAAACATTATTGACTTAAAATAACTTATTTCTCCAAAATGAACCCCTTAAGCCAAAAATCGGAATTACCCAATGAACTGCCAGAAGAGGAAAGTTGACTGAGCTGATGCTGACTGGACCACTGCTAAAAATAGAATTTACTAAAAATAGTAAATTCCTGAAGGTGCTCAGAATGCCAAGAAAAACATACCACTGCAAAGCTCTCTGAAAACCTAGAAAGAATCCACAATCCAAACACCCAAATTCCAACAAGCAGAACCCTGAATCTTCAAGAGAACCCACCAAACAATCGAAAACCCTAATTCTGCCTCTGACCTGTCGACAACGCATCGGGAAAAGGCCATCAATCCTTGAAAGGTGTAATGCTAAAAACGGGGACATTACAGCAGATTACTAATTTTATGCAAATTTATCTTTCCTTCGTGCATGTCACATATCATGTTTTAATTATCCACTCTTTCTAAAATTATACTCCACCCAAATCCTACACACTAAGTGAGGACACTTAGTAACTTTAGTTGGGGGGGGGTATCCATGATTATCCCTTAGATTTATTGATTTTTAAAACTTTCTACAAAACCTTCTCGTCATTTCATTTTCTATTTTCAAAAGATACAAAGCTCAAAGAAGAGAAAGGAAGTTTTAAGAAATTGAATTAAGGGGTGAATTTGAGTAATACAACATACAAGCACAGTAGGAGTGGTGTAATTGGGTGGAAGAGAAAGAATAGAACATAGCAAAATTGTGAAGTGACTGCAAAATACTGAAGCATTGCAATGGGGGGTGATATCATATGAAGGGAACCAACAACACATAACCCGCTATTGGAAGATAGGCAATGTTTACTATCTTCCAACAAGTTGACTAGATGGATTATTTCTTGAAGCTTACAAAATTCAATGAGGTAATGACCCAACAATTCACTCACATTGCAAAATGATGAGGCAATTGTTAGGGGTTTAAAGATAGATGCATCAGAGATGGATGCCATTGCAACAATAAATGAATTCTCCTTACCAGGAGAAAATATGGATTCTTCCTCACAAGGTACTAAACCTTTGTCTTTGCCTTGTCTTTGGGCTAAAATAGCTTCTTACATAGTTAAATACTTGACATGTGATCGATGACAGCCATTGCTATACACAATCCATTTTAAATTGTTGTCATCTATGCCATGGTAGGCATGTAAATGTTCCCAATTTTTTTTACAATCTGTTAAAAATAATGTCTTATGGATATAAAAGGAAAAAAAAATAGTCAAAATTATCTTATTTTTGCTTAGTTACATTACTAGTAAAGAGGAGCCTTAGGGTTTAGTTCCCAAATGTTTCTTGGGAAGGCTTTCTTAATTGCAAGGATATCAACAATATTCTTGAATTGCCTAATGAAGAAAATAGAGGCCAAGAACAAAGAATGGAAGAACCTATTGTGGCTACTCTTGAGGCAGAAATACCCTCTAGTTCCCCTATTGCATCACCTACTTGCAACATGGGCAAACCAGAAGAGCAAGGTTTGCAGGAAACACAACCTGCAGGCTTTGCTGAGTAGTCCACAACAAAGAGCAATCAGGAAACCCCTATTTCAAAAAGGCCACCAAAAGGTAAAAAGATAAAGGATGGAGCTTCTTCTTCTACACCTACAAGGGGGTAGAAGAAGCCCACACAATCTAGGAGGCGATCAAAACACCTAAGAAAGAAGGGATCCATGAGAGGATCGATTAAAAAGCAGAAAGAAGATGTTGTAATGGTAGAAACACATGAAGACTTTGAGGGGAATGCCCCTATTAATGAAACAAAAACACCAATTGTAGAATTTGTATTTTTTCAACACTTCTGAATCAGGTTTAGAAGATATTTTTGTAGCCAAGAAAATTAGGAGAAGATCTCCAAAAAGGCCCATTTTAGAAGGTTGTGAATACACAAGTGAAATGGGAGATGAGCAATTTTTAGAGAAGGATGAGGAACTTTTTATTGAAGAAATAAATGTTAACAAGGAATTGTAGAATGCAATGCAAAGAATAAAGAAATTAGAGGAATTGTTAAAGACATACCAACATAAGGATAATGAGAGGGATGCTAGGATTAAAGAATTAAAGGAGAGGCTTTACAAGTTTGAGCATGGGTTAAAATTGGAGATACTGGTACAACTTGCCATGGGAGAAGTAGAAGGGAAAGAACCAGTATCCAAAGGCCTAATTCCTCAGATTAAAACCCCCATTAGACCAACTGTAGTGTCCCTGGGTGTTGAATTATGGAAGAGAACACAAGGATTCTCCTAGGAAAAGAAATAATGGGCAGGGGAGAAAGCTGAATTGATATCCAACCACACTAGGGTACTAGAAAAGAAAGAAGTTGAAGTAAAAAGGTTAAAGATAAAGATTGAAGAAATAGCAAAAAATACAACACAATTACTAAAGTGTAGGCCACTTGCTAGAGTTTATGCTTTATTATTGTAAGATTTTTTTTGGTTTTTAATTGAGCCAATGGATTAGTGCTTTTCGTAGCAACGAACAAGAAATTCTCATTTTTAGATACTTTCTTCAATTCCACACCAGACATGTAGGATCAACTATGTGAGTTCTATCTACACAATTATGTTCTTTCAAATGATACTACTTGGAATCCATTGATGTTTGTAGGTGATCTTCAAATAAGAGCATTGGCCTCTTATGTTGGAAATGAGCATCAAAGGGGCACAATTCTACATGAATACCACAAAATAGAAAAATCTATTGCCTTGCAGCTCAGGAAGGAGTTAGTGGATCCAAATGTAGTAATAGAATAGTGGTTAGAACTTTTGAATTATAGAGGTGTTGGAAAGAAGATAATGGACACCAGAAACATGATTATGCAAGGATGAAGGGATTATCCATAGGGGCTATTCGTGAAGCCTTTAAATTTTTTTATAAAAGATGAGAAGAAATTTCGCTAGAGTTGAAAACAAAGGAGCCACATTCTGTTTATAACTATGCATACCTATGATTTGTAGGTCTCACAAGTACATAGACATTGCACTAAACAATGGAGTTGCATCATTTCCACTTGTGTTCCATCCTCCTATCCTCTTGTTTCTAGTACCACACTAAACAAGGAAGAAATGAGGGGAAGAAGAAGCAACAAAAAACAAAAGATTGGCGAAGCTCTTAGATTAGAAAGGCTATTATCTGAAGTAGGTCAAAGGAGTTGACATTATAGCTGATTTCAGGGAGATAACTCTATAGTATAATCTTTAGCCTTAAAATTTTCTTAAAGACAAGCAATGGATTAGTTGGGGGGAGTGATGGGCTTAATTTATGGCTAGATTTTCTTCATTATTTTGTCTTTTATCATTTCAATTTGGCAAAGTTCATAGACATTCCTAAGACTTATACATATTTTATACCTTTTATGCACTTTAAACTAGACTTTAGTACATGGCAATGCAAATATAATATGATGACATTTGTACGAGTGAATGCATGAATGTTCATAAAATTTAGTATGATTCTATGCTTAATTTATGATTGTTAATGATGTGTATGCCTTAGGATGAAACTAACCTCTTGCAGCTAAGAAGAATTGTAATTGCAACAACTAGATTTCTAACCCACAACATAAGGACCGCAGGTAGGTGTAGGGGAGAGGTTAGAATGGTCAAAGCATAATAATTCTAGAGAAGAATGAAGGTGATCATTGAATGGTCAAACTGTGAGTCACCATAGGCACACCTAATAAGATGGAAAGAAGGAGTTTGCTCCAATGGGGTTAACACATGATGAGACATTCTCCATGAAACATGTCTCTATCATGGTGGTTAAACCGTTGGGGTAGAGTTTCAATTTAAATTCTCTTCTTCTACACTTCAATTATGGTTTTCTGTTGCAAAGACTAAGTCCCCTCCCTACTCTTGAGGGAGAGTGGACAAATACATTATGGTTCTATTTTCAATCCTAGGATGAATAAGAAGACTCCTCACGGACCCTATATAGTGGGATCCATTGTGAGGAGAAAATCTAGTTACTAGTTGCTTAGTTATTTGTTTTAGATTTTGGTAATTGTTAGTTAATAATTACTCGTTGTTAGTTTTTTGTTATTAGTTGAATAAATTACATGTATTGTAAAATAAGAAATATGGAGTAGATTCTTGTTAGAGTTCATAATTTCCATGCAATAAAGGAGTTAAAAGTATCATGATTTATTGATCAAGTAGTAAGGACATCTATTGTGGGAGCAACAACTCGAGCAAGGGCCACTTGAGGTACTGCTATCCACTCTGTTTTTTCTGTTATTAAATTAGTTCATGCATTTTTTATTAAGATAGTTTACAGTTATATGCACGTGGAGTTCATGAATATAATTTTGTATTGAATTATATTCTATAGCTTAATGATAGTTTCATACTCCTGGAGTAATTAGTTGTAATCCAATCTTAGAAGCTAGTAGTCACAGTCTTAAGTGATAAGAACTTGTAGCACAAGTATTAGTTTATATTATTTCCCCTGTTTTGCCAGTTAATGTTTCATTTCCTTTTCCATCTTTTATCATTTTTCTACGTGTGTAAATCACCTATACTCGTTGATATAGGTCGTGTTAGAATCCATGAGTGCACATATAGTGCTAGCACTGTCAAAAGCTTATGAAGCCTTGGTTGATAATTAAATGAAACCTCTTGTAAAAGGTTCGATGAACTGTTCAGTTAGGGATCCATCATTTGAATTGTGTGTCTACCTATAACACCAAGTTAATCAAACATTATAGAATCCCTATGGGATGATCCAATCATTTGAATTCATAGTTGTCATTTACATATGATTTGTATGTTGAAATGACTAAATTTTGTATTATATTTGGATTTGATTATTATTAGGGGAGCCTTACACCATTAACTATTTGTGTAGGTACCTACATCGAATGGATTTAATACATGTACATGTGAGAGGAAGTGTGGGAGAGTGTGTATTTGACAAATCATAAAGTTAATAAGAGCTTCTCATTATGGGAAATTGATGCAGAGTAGGGGTGGAGGTTGTCTAATCAAACACAATTCAATCAGCCTTAACCAAATTTTCCACTCTTAGAACCCTAACTTGGTGTTTGTTTACAAATTCAACAATCTCACTTGTAGCCCATCAAATAGTGAGATTTGATCATATCTTTTAGAGAATGCCTCAAACCCAAGAAATAATCACCATTTGAGATACCCTTTATTCCCCTCTTAGACATATCCAAATTGTGCATATACTTTTTTGTAGAACATCTCCTTCAAAAATGGACTGCTACACTGCCCTTAAGCCCAATTAGGCCTCTTTTATAAAGCAAGTATGTGACAAACCTTCTCCCAATCACCAATCTTCACTCCAAGGCTCTAAAAATATCACATGGGATCTGAAGCAATTGGTTTTATCAACTAATACATCCACAAACTCACCTATCAATAAAACCCTACTCCTACTTATCAATTCTAGCCTAATACATGGAGATATTAGGCCAGGGATTGCACAAACAGGGCCCTAACTCCATCCCCTGCATCTACAACCACTACTAAACTAAATAACACCCTAACTAAAGACATTCCACTAATTTGCAAAGAATTTCAACGATGGAATGGTCTTTTATTCCATTATTTCTACCAAACCCTCTTAACCTAGGGTTTTCAAATCGTTCTCAGTATTTTGGATCTAAAAACCTCCAAAATTTGTGAAATCAACTCAAACCAATGCCAAAACAAAGATAGTTCATGCCTCCATCAGATACAATACACTTTATATCATAACCTCTTAGTACAAAACTGTACAAAATGTTGTAGCAACAAAATTGCACAAAAGATTGCAGAAAAACATAACACTTCTTATTGTTTGCATTTCAAAAACACTTTAGAAACCTGCCTCAAAGTTTTTGAGGCATATTTAAACTTGTTCAACCACAAACCAATGATTCATAACCACTTTAGAACCAAATGATTGTTCAACTTCCAAGTTGGACAAAAATTACAAAGTTGTAAAGCAACTTTTGCAACAAATTACAAAACATGACAAAAAGTACTCAAACCAACCCCATGAGACTTAATACATTGAAAATGGTCTAAATAGACCTTATTACATCACATAAGTCTCAAAACACCAAAAAACCTAACATTTGACTATATTTACAAAATTTGACTAGGTGCCACTACACCATACACCCGGGCAAAAAGGAACTCAAGTCCCCTTGAGGACATTGCTGCATAATAGATTGATGCTTAGCCATATCATTCTTTGATCTCCAAGTAACCCTCTCATTTGGTAGTCCTTTCCAATGGACCAAAAATTGAAAATGTGCATTGTACCTTATGATTGACCGGTTCTTCATTAAGGAATGTTGCCCTTCACTTGATGTGTGATCTCTACCCTGCTCTTCACTTGAAGTGTTATTGAACCTGCATCCTTACCTACTACCATACCTACTCCATCCTTGTCATGAGATTCTTTCTTCTTCGCTTTTGATGCATGCTTGAATTTTCCCACTTTCTCTTGTAATCCCTCCTTAACCTCTCCACCTTTGTATTTTATCCCTTTCATCTGCTATGATGCACCTACAACTGTTGCCTCATCATAAAAACTAACTTTTGACATAAAAGAATAATCAAAATCTCCTTGTGCAAGCAATGAATGCAATATCTCTTTTGCCTTTTTAGCAATATGCTCCTTAAGACAATCTTGAACTCTAAAATCAATTCATCCTTGACCTTCAACATATCAGTTTTTGACACCAACTCAATATTATTTCCTTCCAAAGGCAAATCATGCTTCATACCTGTTGTCTCAACATCCCATGCTTTGAAATGGCTGCAAGGTTCTTGTCTTCTTGTTCTCCTACATTAAGGAACTCCTTCCTACCTACTATCATCACATTGGCTGCCTTACCTTGTCCTTTATCATCCTCTTGCAATGGTGTCAAGGTATATGAAACTCCATCTTTGTTGATCACCTAGGTATTCCTTCTCCCATCATATATGACATATCTATCAAATTGCCATGGCCTCCTTAACAGTAAATGGCATACATCCATAGGAAATATATCACAATTTTTTTTGTCCTTATATCCACCTATATTGAACTCAACCCAAGCTTGCTCATCAACCAAAAAAAATTGACCCTCATTCAACCAATAAAATTTATAGGGAATGTCATGTGGTATCTTTTCCAACTTAATTTTGTCAACCATTTCAATGGACACCATATTATCAGTACCGTCTGAATCAACTACAACCTTACATACCTTTCCCATACACTTGCAAGTGGTCTTGAAAAGTGTTCTTCTTTATGATGGCTCTTTCTCCTTTGATGCCTTGACGAGTGTTCTTATGACCATTAATAATTCTCCAACTTTTGTAGCAGCATAATGCATTGGAGAGTTTACACTCTCATTATCATCTTCTTGCACCAATTGATTCCTTCTTTCACCTCCACGTGAACTAGAAGCTTGACCTTCATTGCACTACCATGCTTGGTGTCCAAATTTGTTGCATTGATAGTCCATATTCTTGTGAATCCTTGTGAGCATCTTCCTTGACCTCCAAATCTGCCTCTAAAGCCTGATCTACCACCTCTAAATCCACCTCTTGCATCAACAACTTGTTCTTTGTCCTTACTTGTATCTTCTTGACCTTCATATGGCTACCTTGGTGCAAAAAATGAACCTCTTCCTCTATTATTGCTGCCTCTGCCCCTTTTTTGTTTGTCTTGCCTTCTATTTAACTTTTCCTCAGCCCTTATTGTCATTTGATAGCATTCCTCAACCGTTCTTGGATTTTCCAAGGTTAACTCATCTTGAATGTTGAACCTTAGCCCACTTAGATATCTAGCCACCTTCTCCACATCATCCTCCATGTGACCCACCCTTATACTCGACCTATAGAACTCATCAGTATAAGCTTTAACATCCATTTCTCTTTGCTTCAAACCTTGAAGTTTCTTGTACATTTGAAGTGCATAATCACTTGGTAGGAACTTGCCCTTAAGTTTAGCCACCATCCTGTCCCAAGAAGCAATTTTTGACTTACCTTTCTTCTTCCTTTTAGTCTGCTCATAATCCCACCATAATAGAGCATATGCCCCTTCAACCTTTTTTTTTTTAATCTTTACCTTTTGCTCCTCAGGTACATCTTCACACTCAAAATAATTTTCAAGTGTTGCAATCCAATCTAAAAGCTATTCATCATTCAAGTTGCCTCCATACATAGGTAAATCAATCTTTACCTTGTGTTTCTCCTGTGACTGCTCTCAGTAGCTTAGCCATCTTCTTCTCATCAGGATCTAATTGCTCCTCCTCTTCCTCTTCTTCATTCTCCTCTTCCTCTTCTTTTTCAGAGTCACTCTCAACACTCACAACCTTACCTCTTCTTTGACCTATTTCCACAGCCTCAAGCCTCACTACCATCCTATCTTGTAACTCCTTCAACCTTCTAATCTCCCTTATGGTTTTCTCTTCCATCTCATTCACCTTCCCAACTATAGTTTTACCTTTTGGAGGCATCTTGTTCAATTTTCCACTTCTCTCTTTCCCTCTTGCAGACCTACCTATGCTCTGATACCAATTGATGTAGATTAGGGGTGGAGGTTTTATAATAAAACACAATTCAATCAACCTTAACCAACTTTTCCACTCTGAGAACCCTAACTTGGTGTTTGTTCACAAATTCAACAATCTTGCTTGTAGCCCATCAAATAGTAAGATTTGAGCATATATTTTAGAGAATGACTCAAACCCAAGAACCAGTCACCATTTGAGATACCCTTTATGCCCCTCTTAGACATATCCAAATTGTGCATATACTTGTTTCAAAACATCTCCTTCAAAAATAGACTGCTACGCTGCCCTTATCCCAATCACCAAAGCAAGTATGTGAAAAACCTTCTCCCAATCACCAATATTCACTCCAAGGCTCTAAAAACATCACATGGGGTCTAAAGCAATTGGTTTGATCAACTAACACATTCACAAACTCACCTAACAATAAAACCCTACTCCTACCTATCAATTCTAGCCTAATACATGAAGATATTAGGATAAGGCTTGCACAAACAGGGCCCTAACTCCATCCCCTACATCTAAAACCACTACTAAACTAAATAACACCCTAAATAAAGCCATTCCACCGATTTGCAGAGAATTTCACCAGTGGAATGGTCTTTTATTCCATTATTTCTACCAAAGCCTCTTAACTCAGGGTTTTTAAATTGTTCCCAGTATTTTGGCTCTTAAAACCTCTAAAATTTATGAAATAAACTCAAACCAATGCCAAAAAAAATCTAGTTCATGCCTCCATCAGATATAATGCACTTTAGATCATAACCTCTCAGTACAAAACCGTACAAAATGTTGTAGCAACAAAATTACATAAAAGATTAAAGAAAAGCATAACACTTCTTATTGTTTGCACTTCAAAAACACTTCAGAACCCTACCTCAAAGTTTTTGAGGCATATTTAAACCACAAACCAATGGTTAATAACCACTTTAGAACCAAATGAGTGTTCAACTTTCAAGTAGGACAAAAATTGCAAAGTTGCAAAGCAACTTTTGCAACAAATTACAAAACATGACAAAAAGTACTCAAACCGACCCCATGAGACTTACTACATTACAAAAGGTCTAAATAGACCTTATTACACCACATAAGACTCAAAACACCCAAAAACCTAACATTTGACCATATTTACAAAAATTGACTAGGTGCCCCTGCACCAAAAACGAAGTAGCAATAATTATGCATATATATTTGTGAATATAATATATAATGAGTTTGACAACTTTTGTAAGTGAAGGTATTTGTAGACATAAAAAAATATTATAAATTGTAAAAGTGGGTATTTAGGAGCAACTTGCCTTGTATTGTAAATGCAATTGTATGTGTAGTTAACTATATACGTTGGTCAACTACACATTGACATGTGAACATGTATTGGTGCTTTTACAATATGTTATTAGACTTAAAAAAATAGCGGATCAAATGCAAAAGTTATTTAGGGAATAAAGTGAGCAAGGAGTGAATGATTATTGGAACATGAGTGATAACTAAGCCCCTTCCCCTAAACCATTAACTTTGATTAGCTCTTTCGTCCAATCCAACCCTTTGCCATGCCATTAATTCATAAAGTATGAAGGAAATGAAAATATAAGAGGTGAAAGGTAAACTCAATGAACACAAAACTATAGAACCTTAGGTTAAATCGACCATCTTTGCACTGGGCAGTCATATATAATTAAAAGCGAGGTTTGTATAGAAGCCCATAAAAACCACAAAAAATAGACTAGCAATCAATTTACTCTTTTCATTTTCACCCCTCTCATTCATGCTCAAGGAAACCATGAGACATACTAAAGAAGAGCTATTAGCTCATCTCAAGGTTCTTTTCTTATTTTTCTATTTATACTAATATTACAAATTAATTTTTTATTTGTTTCATGTTGCTATCCCACATAGATTTATTATAATTTTGTCTGTGAGGAATTAAATGAATTTGATCTATTTGAGTTGAATAGTTTAAATATGGGTGTAGTACCGACTCATATAAAACCAAAAAGTATTACATTTTATAATTTTCAGAAAAGCATCAATATGTTTGAAAATAACATAACAAAATATAGACAAGGTTAGAAAAGCATATATATATATTATATATAGATTAACAGATCCTTGGACAAAATGGACACAACCAAATTTTTAAATAATGAACCATATGATTGTACAACCTGTTTGTGTATATCACTGTATAAAGTCAATGTGGTAATGATAATCAAACCCTAGACGGTTTGCATAATGATGCAACAAATATAGGATTATTGTGCCAAAATAGATTCACGAGTACCATTGTGTGCAAAATAAAAGGAGAAATGATAGGTTGACGTTACCTAAAACCATGGAGACTATCCAATAGATATGTCATGGTGGAGACATCATCCAGCCAACAACGATGTATGATGAGAACTGATGAAATCAATAAAAAAATTATGTAAAAATATCCCCTAAACAAATAGTTTCATGAATTCAAACAGGGGTTTTGGAATGTAGAAGGTGTGTTAATTACACTTCTAAATACATGTTACAAATAAAAGTTATAAAGTTCATCCTATATATATATGATGCTTTATTATATGTGCAATGGGAAATAGATAGAAACTAACACAATTTACAAAAAATGTATGCTACTATGTTCTTATGGACAACTAAAGGAGAGTAATTAAAACATAGGTAAGATGAATACATATGTGAGTTTTCAAATATATGCCCAAAAAAGCAAGGATTTTTCACAAAAAAGCCCATACAAGTTCAGAGTTTCATGATAATACTTCCTTAAGCAGATAAACACATGAATTTCTATAAACATGGGGTCAAAATCGCATGTGAAATAATCCCTTAATAAGACAAAATCATGATTACAAATGAGGGTTTTAAAATACAACCAAAAAATTTGAATGTATGCATATTATACAATTTGATAGAGTATTTCACCGTATTAAGTCAATGGGTTCATGATAATGTAACCCTAGATGGTTTGCACAATGATGCGATAAAGACAAGAGCACTCAGACAAAATATAGTCAGGAGTACCAATGTGTGTAAAATGAAAGGAGAAATGATAGGTTGACGTTACCTCAAACCATGAAGAGTATCACATGATGGAGAAAGCATGATAAGAAATGATAAAATTAATCAAAAAAGTGTTTCAAAATAGCACAAATCAAACATAAATTGATTATTAAAAATGAAGATGTATGCTACCGTGTTCTGTTTGCAATCCAAACTTGAGAGATATAGAGTTTCATGACTATAAAAACAAAAAATATAGAAATATATACATGTATACATTATATATATATATCTTTTTGTGAATATCTTTAAGTACAATGAAAATGTAAGTTGTTAAGTAAAGAATAAAAGTTACAAAGTTCATCATATATATTTATGTTGCTCTATTGTATGTGCAATAGAAAGTAGACAAATACTAACATAGTTTATATAAAATGTATGGTGTTGTGTTCTTAAGGAGAAAACACACATTAGATGATTATAGAAAATGAAGATGTATGTTGCAGTGTTCTATTTGCAATCTTAACTTGAGAGATACATACACAATTTCATGACTATCTATACAGGTAAGACAAATAAAAAAAAATGAAGATGTATGTTGTTGTATTCAATTGGAAATCCAAACTTTAGAGATACATACACAATAGACACACACACACACATATATATATAAAAGAAAAGGTAAGATTGAAAGTTGGGGTTTACAATCAAAGGTAACAAAAATCTAAGAAATGTCGATAAGTGATTCTAACTATATGCTAGACTATCTTACTAATTGGGGTGTGGATCAGATAAAGGACACTATCTCGGTAGAATATGCCAGTCGATGGAATGGGCTTTAAAAAATCTTAAAATCCGATATGGAAAGTTCCAAGGGGCAAATGGAGATGTATATATGCTATTGGGTTCAATTTTAAATTCAAACATCAGAGATACATACACAGTTTCATGACTATATAGTTATATATGTATGCAAGTGTATGTATGTATATATATATTTATATGCATGCATGCATGTATGTATACATTTATATGTATGTATGTATATATACATTAATGTGAATATATGTTATTTGTATGTACATAATATAAATATACATACACATATATATTAAACACACACACACAAATATATATATTAAAATACACACACACACACGTCTTGAATATATAATGAAAATGCAAGTTGATGTGTACACTTTTATGTATATAAAGGAGGCTTTTTTGAATTAACCGAAAAGAGTAAATAAAGACACAATTTCTTGAGTTTCTAAATGGGGTTTTAGAAGGAATAACCCATGAGAAAAGACCCTCAGTTATTTATAACATTTAATAGACACTTCATGAATATAATTGTTAAATTGGCACTTCATGAAAGTAACTTTCAAAGATTGTACCAACCTAAAAATGCGTGGATATTTGAGGAATGTGTAGAGGATGCTTGTGGATGCTCTAGAGTATGTGAAGGATATTAGTAGATGAGAATAAGTGAGATTGACACTAGCTACTTTCCCTCTTATAAAATAATTCAAATCTGATAATTGAATGCATTGATTTTGGTTGTGTTTTATATTTGATTTTTTTTGGGATGATCCATTCATTTGAATTTGTAGTTGGCATTTATGTATAATTCGTATGTTGAAATGACTGAATTTTGTATTATATTTGGATTTAATGTTTATTAGGGGAGCCTTACACTATTAACTATTAGTGAAGGTACCTACTCGAGTTAATACATGTACATGTGAGAGGAAGTGTGGGAGAGTGTGCATTTGACAACCCATAAAGTTAGTAGGAGCTTCTCATAATGGGAAATGAAACACCAATTACTGTGCATTTATATTTGCAAATATAATATGTAATGAGTTTTACACCTTTTGCAAGAGGGGGTATTTGTAGACATAAAAGATTATTATAAATTGTAAAAGTGGGTATTGTGGATATTTAGGAGCAACTTGTCTTGTATTGTCAATACAATTGTATGTGTAGTTGACTACATACATTGGTCAACTACACATTGACATGTGAACATGTGTTGGCACTTTTACAATATGTTATTAGACTTTTAAAAATTTTAATAGCTCAAATGCAAAAATTATTTAAGAAATAAAATGATCAAAGAGTGAATGATTATTGAAACGCCAATAATAACTAAACCCCTTCCATGAACTATGATGAACTCTCCGTGGATCCTATAAACTGTTTGGCCTCGTGAACGTTATTAAAAATCTTCATTCATTCATTCAATCAAACCCTTAGCCACACCATGCCACACCATTCATTCATAAAGCATGAAGGAAAGGAAAATATAAGAGGAGAAAGGGAAACTCAATGAACATAAAACTATAGAACCTTAGGTTAAATCGGCTGTCTCTGCACTGGCCAGTCATATTTAATTAAAAGCGAGGTTTGTACAGAAGCCCGTAAAAACCACGAAAATCAGACCAGTAATCAATTTGCTCTTTCATTTTCATCCGTCTCTCATTCCTGCTCAAGGAAACCATGGGGCATACTAAAGAAGAGCTGTTAGCTCATCTCAAGGTTCTTTTCTTATTCTTCTATTTATACTGATATTACAAATTAAAATTTTATCCATTTCATGTTGCTATCCCGGATAGATTTATTATAATTTTGTCTGCGAGGAATTAAATGAATTCGATCTAGTTGAGTTGACTAGTTTAAATACAGGTGCAAACTCTAGTCGGCATTTTCTTCTGTTCGAAATTTACAATATTGTGTCTTTCTCATCTTATTTTTGTTTGATATATTCTTCCTTTAGGGATAATCTTTTTCAGCGTCTAACAAGTTAGAGGTGATATTATACCAAATTTGGATAGTTTATCATGGCTAGTGGGATTGGATCCTGAGCTTCCATTATGAAAACCCCAATATTTATACCATTTGAGGTCATTCTATCCAATCACAACGTGGTTCGTGAAATTCAAAATCAGCGTGAGCAAAATAAGCTTGGAGATTTTTCTCTGAATTTAGATGCCCATCAAAACAACCGACTAAACAAGTGAACACATGGTTTTAATGGTTCAATCTTGGGCATTTGGACTAATCAGAGCACGCCGCTAGGGAAGAGTCAAAAGGTAGTGTCCAAGATCACACTCTGTGTTGAAGATTTAAGTAAATTGCACTGCCTATCGTATCTACACTTTGATGGGTTCTACAGACTAAGATGGTCTAAAAGACTTCAAATGCGCATAGCAATGCAGCATTTTACCCAATTTCAACAACTTATTATGCTACCTTAAATTTGAACCTAGAGCTTCTTGTCAAGGCCACAATTCTTTTATCGCCTGAGCTCAGGCTATTCAACATTATTGTCCGTTATTAACAAATAATGTAGATTACATGTTTATTGGGGTTCTGATATCTACTCTTTAAAATAAACCTAAACTCTTTACAAGTATTTTCCTTATCAGAAAGGGTTTTCCCAGCTTTCATTTTCACTTTGTTTTTAACTGTTATACCTACTAGTAGCAATAAATAAATACAGTAGTCTACTGTGACAAATCATGGAAGCCTAATGAGTATATGCTTGCCATTTTTAAGAGGAAATTGTACCTGTTTGTTTCAAGACCATTGTACTACACAGATGCAAGAAGGGCACAACTTAGTATATTCTTTTTACTGGAAAGCGTTCACATCTTTGCTTAGTTTTTAACTGGTGAGATCCAGGGCTATTCCATTTGCCCATTTTTTGTAAGCCTTTATTATTTTCTTTGATTCCCTTGCTGCTCCAAGTTTTTGAGGCTTTTCATTTTTGATATTAGTTCATAATAATCAAAACCGCTTTGCATGTACTATCTACGTGTGTACATGGGAAAGGGGAGTACTATTATTCTCTTAGATGGATTGTTCACATTGTGCATGATTTGAAGAGCAAAAAATTCGCTTAAGAACTGTGCCATTTGCATTTTTATCCTATATATTTAATTCCTAGTAAGGCAATTTTATGTAAAATACTATTCAATTTAAATGAATCTTTTTTTCGTCCTATGTAATGTAGGAGCATGGAATTTCCTTTGAGAGCTATGAGCATCCAGTTGTTTTGACGGTTGAAGCACATGTAAGAAGGATTTTGATTTCATATACATAGGTCACAATGTATTTTTAAGGGTGATCATTATCCTGAATATTAATTGGGATTTGTTTTGTTTAGGCCAAACACATTGGGCATTTGGAAGGTGGGCACAGCAAAAATTTATTTCTGAAGGTGAAAATTATTGTCTTTGTATTTAAAATGTTACCACTGATTTTTGACATGCTGCAAGTTCTGCAATCTTGTTTTATGTGGTTTGCTGTTTGACTTGATAGTTAATCTATGTTAAGGGTGTTGGCATTTGTTGCTGGAGTGATACTAAAGTATGTTTGCATGTTTATACTGTGTTAGTGTTGAGATAGGTGTAAGTGTGTTGATGTTACAACTATGTATCATTTCATAACCTAAGTTCTTGTGTTTGTAATGCAATATTAAATGTTATAAGTGTTGTCAGTTGGTAGTTGATCTTAGGTGGTTGAGAAACCGGCTCATTGGAAAAGGAAGAATGGCTTTAAAAGCCATTGTAAACATTGAAATCAATTATCCCCATGCAATATAACATATAATAGCTGTTATTTTGTTGATCATGGTGTAGTGTAACATTTGTGCTGTGCTTCCAATCCTACAAGTGGTATTAGAGCCATGGTAGGAGGAGAGAATCAAAGGTCGGTAAGGAGACTCTATGGACTGATAAGAGGAAGAAAGGGCATGATTCTATCCAAGATTCTAGTGTTGTTTGGAGAATATTGTTTCTGTTTTCTTGATTGGGTACGATTTGTCAATTTGCAAACATAAGAATTATCCACTACAAGCACACTAGCCATTACTATTGCTGCTTTTGCACATCATAAACAAGAATCCATTGTTATTGCTGCTTTTTCTACGCAATGTGAGTTCTTTTTTCTGTGTTTTATGTTTTAGCCTGTGCAGTTTTAAATCCACTCTGAGATCCCTGCACACCCTTGACTGAAGCACACACTTTTGAAAAAACTATATGAAGCCTGAGCTGCTGTTATTTGCGTAACTGTAGTCATTGTTCTGTGTGAGAATGATAATGAATTGCTAATGAAGGCTAAGGCAACTGGCAGTATGTGGCACATAAATATTGCCTCCACCTCGCAGATTTCCGCCAGACAGTACAAAGGCATGTGAAGTGTTAGGAATAGAGTGGACAGTCTCAAGGAAAATAAAGATTTAAAAAAATGAGGTCAAAACACGGGAAAATTAAACCATTGTTTGAAGCAAGTTTCATATTTTTATAATCAAGTTTCAAATGTTTGTGAGATTTAATGCATTTTCATTTGATGAAGGTGAGCATAAGGGCAGAGTCAAGGCCAAATTTTTAAATGTTTAAAACAACTGTTGTGTATACAAAAAGGTATATAGATGAATTGCTGATATCTTTGTTTAAAAGATTTGCAATCTAATTGTCGATGGTTCAAATCTCATTACTTGCATATAAGTCTTTTAGTTTTTTTATTAATGTAAAAGGTCAACAACATCAATTAGCCAAATTGGTTTTCTGACAATTGCGAAGATGTGTTTTTTAGTGCTATGTATCAAAGTTTAAAAGGCCATTAGAGTTTTTAGCTCAAAATCACGCTTTGGAAGCTATTACTCTCTTTTCAGCTTGTCCATTTTTTGTCCTAGCCTAGTGGTGTGGCCTCTCATTTTGGAGGTTTTGGCACTTTCTTATTATCCATAAAGCTTTTTTTTAATTACTGAGTATTGCACATGTTCTATACAGCTACCAAATTACCAATTATAATGGGAGCATTTTTGGCCAAAACCTTGTTTCTCTCTCTCTCTCTCTCACACAATGGTTTTACACATGGGCATGATGATCAACATAGATGTATCAAATTTCTATTGTGATTGTGCTATTGAAGCTCTCTCAATGATTTTAATGTTGCATTTGACGAATAGGAGCCAATGGGGGTCAAAATGGAGGATGGAGGATTATTCCCATCTCTAGTTAGCTTCTTGCTTAGAGATTAAGGGTACTGCTTCAGAGGTAGTTTGAAATGGTAATTGATTGTTTTACAAAAGGAGAGGAATACTCCTTAAATAAGAAATTACAAGACGATGTTTCTAAATCAAATACAATCGACAACTAAAGAAATAAAATAAAGTTGCTAAAACTAACTGAAAGCAAACTAAATTAAACTAAGATGACCATTATACACTAAATACAACAATATTACTTAAAAACCCTTCCTTAATGGTCATTCTACTATAACTAAACCAAGTTTACCCCTAAATTTTACAAATTTGTCTGGATTGAGGGACTTGGTAAGAATGTCTGTAGTTTGATCCTCAGTTGGAACATACTGCAACATCACTGATCCATCTTCAACAAGTTGTCGTATGAAGTGACAATGAAGCTCTACATGTTTTGTGCGCTCGTGGAAGACTGGATTTTGGCAAGCTTTAGCACCCCTTGTTGTCACAAAACAAGGGTGAAGGCCCTATTTGAGACATTTTCATGTTAGAAAGTATCCAAAGCCATACTGCCTCACATGCTACTTTAACAGTTCCTCGATACTTTGCTTTTGTTGAGGAAAGAGCTATTGTCTGCTACTTTTTATTGGTCCATGTGATTGCACTTGTACCAAGATTGAAAACATATCCAGAAGTAGACTTCCTGTCGTTAATAGAACCTGCCCAATCTGAATCTGTAAAACCAACCAGCCTTGGATCTTTGCTTTTACTATAAAAAATGCCAAAGTCAAATGGCCCTTTCACATATCTCAGTGCTTGTTTCGCTGCAACCCGATGTTTAGCCTTAGGGACAGTCATGAAACGAGAGATGTAACTCACAACATAGCTTAGATCAGGTCTAGTGGCTATAAGATAAGTGAGGCTGCCAACTAGTTGCCTAAAAGCTGACTCATTAACCACTGGTGAGTCTGATTTGGCTGAAAGTTTCGGCCCTTTCTCCATTGGAGTAAATGAGATCTTACAATTTGTCATCCTGAACTTCTCTAGCAAACTCCTGACATATTTAGATCGAGAAATGAAAATACTGCCACCTATCTGCCAAACTTCTACACCAAGACAATAGTGTAGAAGACCCAAATCTGTCATATTAAATGCCTAACACAAATTCAACTTGATTTGCTTAAGCAAATGTACCCCACTGCCAATAATGATGATATCATCCACATAGATGACAAGAAGAATGATATCACTACCAATGCTTTTGACATACAAATTGGCATTTGAGGGACTCCTTTGAAAACCGTCTGCAACCAAATACTTATCAATCGTCAGGTACCATGCCCCAGGAGCCTACTTTAGGCCATAAAGAGCCTTCAGCAATCGGCATGCCTGGTGCTCTTTGCCTGCAACGTTGAAACCAGGAGGGTGCATCATGTAGATCTCTTTCTCCAAATGCCCATTGAGGAATGTGCTTTTCACGTCCATTTGATGGGCCTTCCAGCCAAACTAAGTTGCCATGGCTAGGACAAGTCGCATGGTGCTCATCTTTGTTGTGGGTGCAAAGGTCTCCTCATAATCAATTCCCTTTCTTTGCGAGAACCCTTTAGCCACCAACCAAGCTTTGTATTTATCAAGTGTTCCATCACTTTTTATTTCACTTTGTAGACCCATTTGCAGCCAATGGGTTTCTTCCTTGGTGGAAGATCAGACAAAACTCAATATTGTTCTTCAAAAGACTATGATGTTTAGATTCCATAGACTTTTCCCATTTAGGTTTACCTTTTGCCTTTGTATAGTGCTGGGGCTCATAAACATTTTGAATGTTGGCCATAAGAGCAAAATTCATTGTGTTCTGCTTGGTCTTGCCTCTAGATGATCTACCCTCAACAAGTTCATCATTTCGAACATTATCATTGAGCTTCTCCCACCACTTAGGCCAGAGAGTAGATGCATCTTCTTCCAAATTAGGATGATCATCATGACTTGGACTTCTTGGAATGAAATCATCTAGATGCTGGTCCAGGTTGTCTTGAGGGAAATCTGCTGGTATAGGGTCATGCCTTGGAGATTCCACAAGTTCAGAATCATCAGAATCCCTCCCTTTAGGTGGAGCTAATGGAAGCCTAACATCCAAGTCTTTAGTCTTCAGAGGCTGATCCCCAGGACTCTTGGTGGGAGAAGAGTTGAAAGGGCCTACCTTCCTCATCAAACACAACATCCCTGTTGAATGTTAGACAATCAGTGTCCACATCAATCAGCCGATAAGCCTTATGATTGTCATTGTATCCTATAAGCATCAACTTCTGGATTTTGGAATCCAGCTTGGTCCTCTTTGCATCTGGAACCCAAACATAAGTAGTAGAACCAAAAATCTTGAGATGGCTGATTCTTGGTTTCCTTCCAGACCATGCTTCCTCTGGAGTCATCCTTTTGACAGCCTATGTGGGAGACCTGTTAAGAAGGTATACTACAGTATACACTGCTTCAGCCCAAAATTTCTTTGGAACATTTCTGTTCTCCAACATACAATAGGCCATTTCCGTAATAGTATGGTTTCTCCACTCAACAACTCCATTTTGTTGAGGGGTTGACAGCCTATGTGGGAGACCTATTAAGAAGGTATACTACAGTTTACACTGCTTCAGCCCAAAATTTCTTTGGAACATTTCTGTTCTCCAACATACAACAGGCCATTTCCAAAATAGTATGGTTTCTCCGCTCAACAACTCCATTCTGTTGAGGGGTGTAGGGTGTGGTAAGTTGATGCTTGATACCATGTTTAGCATAGAAGTTGGTGAATTTGTTGGAACAAAACTCATCCCCATTATATGACCTAAGAGTGATGAGTGGACATCTCGACTCTTTTTCAATTAATGCTTTAAACTTTTGAAATTCATTAAACACATCTGATTTTGCCTTGAGGAAAAACACCCACATTTTCCTATTGAAATCATCAACAAATAACAAAATATACCTGGCACTAGTGACCGATGCAGTATTCATTGGTCTACAAACATCTACATGAACCAGCTGAAGGACCTTGGATGCTCTCCAAGCTCGTCCGTCTGAAAATGGAGTTTGATGTTGCTTCCCTGCCTGGCAAGCTCTGCATATACCACGTGTTTGCTGCTGAATCTCAGTTAAGCCTTCTACCAAATTTTCTCGAGCCAACTGAGAGAGGTAGGCTAGGTTGAGATGCCCATATCGTTGATGCCAAAGAGTACTGATGGATGAACTCTTCACAACCATCGCATGCTTTTGAGACTCTCTAGTATTAGCTAGCCTATACAAGTCATGATCTTCGAGCCCAACTGCAACAGTTTTCTTGGACAACTTGTCAACAATGTGGCACTTATGTGAACTAAAGATGATATCCAACTTCAGACAGTGTCGCATAATCTAACTCAGAGAGCAAATTGAGCTCCATGCCTAGAACATAGTATACATTGAGAAATATGAGATTTTTCCCATTAGATGTAATGTAAACATTGCCTTTGTTGACTATTGTATACTCTTCGCCACCACCAAAGATGACAAAATTAGAGCAAGCCTTATACTTCGTGAACCAATCTCTCTTATGTGTGGAATGCCAAGATGCTCCACAATCAATATACCATGCAGAATTTACATGATCTGTTGGTCTTTTTGCGATGAATACAAAAAAGGCAGACTCTTGCTCAAAATGCTTTGCAACATGGGCCTTTTGCTGAGACCCTCCTTGGTTGGATTTTTGATCAGCCAACCACTTCCTGCAGTGTTTCTTCATGTGGCCAAGCTTACCACAATAGTGACGTGATGGTCTTCTTAGAGCTATCCTCAGATTTGCCTTGTCCTTTCTGTTGAGAGGACTTGCCTTTGCCTTTGTCTTTGGTAGTAAATGCCTGTTCCACACTAGATGTGTCGCTGCTACTCCCAAATTGCTTCTTCCACCTGTTTTGTTGCAAGAGCTTGCTGCACAGATCATCAAACTTGAGGTCAACATTGGTGGAGGTAATGTTGAGAGTTTCGATGAAGTGCTCATAGGATCCTGGTAAACTTTTCAGTGTGATAACCTGTAATGTCCTGTGCGTGAAGGGCTAAACCCTAATGGAAGTAACTTGTCGTGCCAGCAGGTGTATACCTGATAACCAGATGGTGGGGCTCCACGGCCACGTGTTCGTTGTGCTTGTGGCTTCTATGCCTTCACCTCTGAGGTTGGTGGGACACAAACCTCACCCTTAACACCCTGGGTAGCCGCCCTCAGTACTAGGCCGGTCTTTTGGTGTAGTGGTTGGGTCTTTGTGGTATTAGAGCCAAGGTCTCGAGGTTGAGCCCTGCCGAGTGTGGTGGGCTGTAATGTCTTGTGTGTGAAGGGCTAAACCTCGACGGAAGTAACCCGTCATGCTGGCAGGTGTGTACCTGATAACCAGATGGTGGGGCTCCACGACCACGTGTCCGTTGTGCTCGTGGCTTCTATGCCTTCACCTCCGAGGTTCGTGGGACGCAAACCTCACCCTTAACACCTTGGGTAGCTGCCCTCACTACTAGGGCAATCTTTTGGTGTAGTGGTTGGGCCTTTGTATTGAGACAATAATATTGTATGTGGATAATATTTCATTTTTGTTAGTAAAGCTTACCTCAGTCCTTAACATTTGTGATGTTTGGCCTGAATGCATTTTTGCATTGAGTCTAAATACATACATATTGACTTTTTGAGGAATGTTGTGCACATGTGTGTTTATCTAGAAACATTTATATTCTGAGATATTAACTTGTATTTGGGAGAAAAATTCTTTGTGTAACTTTGAGAGTTGGTATCTATTTTGATATAGAAGTTGAACTCGCATATTCTTTGGGCATGCAATTTTTGGAGTCTTAATATTTAGTGTATTATTGGCTATGATATTTTTTGAGAATAGTCTTTGAACTGAGCATTTGAAGATCACTCATTTAGTTTGACAAATAACATTGTCAAACTTGGAAAATTGATAATAATCTTGGCCCAGAGAGGTCGGGGTAAGAATTATTCTCCCAAATACAAGTTAATATCTCATAATATGTTTCTAGATAAACACACATGTGCACAATATTCCTCAGAAAGTCAATATGTATGTATTTAGACTCAATGCAAAAATGCATTTAGGCCAAACATCACAGATGTTAAGGATTGATTACTCACAAAAATGAAATATTATCCACATACAATATTATTGCTCATTAGCCATTGCATCATCTGAATAATATTAATAAATTGCAAATCTGACTTGGTCCCATACAAATGCACGATCACCTGATTCCACAAATAGCTTGGGAAACCTTCTATATGTACACAAGCCGACATGTATATAACGCCCAACCTTGAGACGTCATGGTTTCCAACGCATAACATATACTAGTTGATCATGTAGTCACATGAACGGTGCTTTTGCAGATATTGATGCCAGTATCGAATCTCCAGAGTCAACATGAACGGTGCTTCTGGTCCCGTGCATATAGAAATGACGCCAAATAGGATATAAGAATGCGATCCAAGACAATTTTGCTACACTCGACTTGGCAATATATCTCAAGTCTTTGATTCTGTATTCATTTCATCCAATATCAATAAGCCTTGCTTATTTCCTCTTATCGCTTGTAATCGGCTTGTAGATGTAACATCATGTTGATTTAGTAAATAATGAGATAACTTTATTAACAAAAGAGCCTTCCTCTTATAGAATTAACAAACCCTAGAAATTAGGGAGAAGCATTAGTTAATTGAACAAAAGACAAACAGTTAACTGAAGCAAACTAAAGCTTAAAAAGCGGAAAGAAGTCTAAGTTAACTACAAGTTAACTTACGACTAACTAAAGACTAAATAAAGCTAAGATGACCATTAATATTACATTTAATATTTTAATACCCTCCCTTAATGGTCATCGTACAAACAAAAACTAAGTCTACCCAGATTGTGGTGGTCATCAAAATGCATAGTGTGCAAACTCCTGCTCAGTCTGCTCCGCTACGTGAGCACTTTGCTAAGATGCTTCTTGGTTGGAATTTTCATCAGCCAACCGCTTTTTGCAATACCTCTGTATATGACCAATCTTCCCACAGTAATGGCAAGTAATAGACTTTTTGGAGCCCTCCTCCAAATCATCTCGTCCTTTTTGCTGAGTGGATTTGCCTTTGCCAATGTCCTTGGCAGTAAATGCTTGTTCAACACTTGGAGACTCACTGCTGCTCCCAAACTGCTTCCTCCAACAGAAAACAACTACACAAACTGAAACCACGATTTTTGAGGACAAAATCGCAAAACCCAGAAATTGAAGTTTAGAAAGCATTGTTTTTGTTTTCAGAAAAAACGATAAAAACGATAAAAACCCAACATATTTTTTTTTTAAGGAGAAAAAATTATTAAAAACCCTCCAAAATTTTGGAAAAAATATTAAAACCCTTACATGATTTTTGAAGGGACAAAATATTAAAATCCCTTCACAAATTTTTAAGGAGAAAAATATTAAAACCCTTTCACAGATTTTTTTAAGGAAAAAAATATTAAAACCCTCCAATAATTTTTTAAAGGGACAAAATTATAAAGCCAAACATGTTAGGAAAATACTAGAGGGTTTTAAACCCTAGCTCCGAAAAGCAGCAGAGAGAAACCCTTTTCAAATGAACTGGTCTTAAGCACCCATAAAGCACATCGTGCGGCTAAGAAAATGCAGGAGAAGATGCGTTAGAAACCTTCAAAAATTGTGACCACGAAATACCTAGAAATGCATTAACAAACACGACCAAAAATGTGCAAGAATCGCAACTAGAAAGGGCTAAAAAGCACGGCCAGAAAAGTCAAAATCGTGCCACACAAACCCTTTGAAAAACACGACTCCAACAAGATGAACACATCAAACAATCACTAGGATAAAAATGCGCTTAGTCTGAAGTAAAAGTTGCACCTAGAAGGAATGACAAAATGCGACCAAGAAAAACCAGAGATCACGCCTAGATTTGCAGAGGTTGCGTGCCACAAAGAGGAAAACAAATGCGACCTAGATACAACAAAAATTGCGCACAAAGAACAACAAAGACACGTGCCCAGGAAACGCCATAAACCAGTCGCGAAAATAACACAGATCGCGGGAACAAATTGAAAAACCACATGCGACCAGAAAAATGCGTGAGCCATGGGAAACAAGGAAGCCACAAACAGAAAGAAATCCCACATTTTTATTGGAAACGTGCTGGTAAATAGACATGCGGATAAATATAGAGGGTTGTTGCGAGCCCTAGTTGCACAAACACAGAAAAATTCCCACGAATTGCGAGCAAAATAGAGGTAAATGCATCGCAGAGAAACCCTCAACTTCAAGGCACTTTACGAGTTGAACATGCCGCGGCCCAAACAAGACCTCATTAATTTAAAAAAAAAAAAATTCGTCAAAACCTATAACAAAGAGCCCTCCCATGAGGGAGTCGGACTTAGATTGGCTCTGATACCATGTTGGTTTAGTAAATAATGAGATAACTTTATTAACAGAAGAGCCTTGCTCTTATAGAATTAACAAACCCTAGAAATTAGGGAGAAGTATTAGTTAATTGAACAATAGACAAACAGTTAACTGAAGCAAACTAAAGATTAGAAAGCGGAAAGAAGACTAAGTTAACTACAAGTTAACTTACAACTAACTAAAGACTAAATAAAGCTAAGATGACCATTAATATTACATTTAATATTTTAATACATCATCCTTAGCAACAATTGTTACTAGGAGCGTGTGAATGTTCGATACTCTAGCGCAATGTTAATGAATAATCAACGATATATGAATAATCCTCAATTACACAGGAACTCGCATATCCTTGAATCCGCTAACCACCTTTGAAGAGACTCCAACGGTGTATACATATGATAAACCTGCTATTAGGTCTCCAACATAGTGATGGTCAATGAACTACCGACAATGATTTATCTCTTATATTACATCCAAACATTCAACCCCTTGACACCATCGATATGCTTGCAGAAATGATTGAGTATAAACACCCCCACGAAATAATATTAGTTTTCACTGATCATTTGAGTGCATCTGGACTACATAAAAATCTTCTTCACCATATCAATAATGTGTATACATTTCCTCCATCGTAATGATCAATGCAGCTAGATATGTATCCGGTAACTTAAACTTTCCCACATAGGTACACGTCTCAACCCGACATCGGGTTCTCAACATAAATATCAATACCACTCTAGGACAAAATATTGTTGTCTTTGAAAAATGCCTTCCATCAACGTGATTGAAGTGTCAACTCATTCCGCACCATCAATACTGTTGTTCAATGCTTATGAAATTGTGATTTGCTTGACTTGGGTTTCCATCCAAGCCGAGGCATTCAATCCCCAAGAGTTTTCGGTCTCAGGATCTTAATGTAACCAGACATACAAACTTCAATTCTTATTGTGATGATGGATAGTCAGCCCGTACGCCTTTTAATCTCTGCCATCAACATTCTATTGATGCAATTGAATTATTTAAATGTAAATGGCCTTATAAAGCTTTAGTTTCAATATTAAAATATTTCATAAGGCCATAAATATTAATTAATTAAAATGTCTTCTAAGATAATTAAAGACAATTTAAATATTTAATTAATTAGTCGAATTCTTTTTTTTTGGGCGTACAAAAATTGGGGACATTCGGGACTATAATCTAAGGCAAAGATCAATAGCAAGTAGATATGCATATCCAATGGAAATAACGACAACTTCATATGCCCATCAACACAATAATAAACTCAAAAAAACACCAACAAGTATGAGCAAATGATGAGATGGCATGCCTTGTTTGCCTCAGGAACAAAAATAAATCGATGCAAAACATGATTAATCCAATGACCTCAATTGGGTTTTCGTCCAAATGCGGTCCACCGATTCTAAGAGGTATCGTTCTCAAATCTTCTTAATCAAATTCCAAACGTCAATCAATTCTCTCTGATGAACCTCCGCCAAACTCCTTTTTAACTCTGCCTCCTTCAGTTGGTATAACCGAATTATTTTAATGAAATGGTTTTATATGTTATATTATTGCATAAAGTCGAATAATAATTAATTAATTAAATAATTAAAACGTATTTTAGGAAATAAAGACAATTTAATATTTAAATAATTAATCAAATCTTTTTTTTGGCCTTATTAAAAATCGGGGACATCACATAACCACCATATCCTCTTCTTCCATCTTGCGACCAATGGCCTCTAGTTGATCGCAAATGTCTTTGATCTTCATGAGATGATCTTGCAAAGACATCTTGCCGTCCATCACAGTGGAGAACAACATATTTTTAAGGAAGAATGCTTTGCCCTTGTTTGAGGTTTCATGCAGATCCTTCAAGTGTTTCCAGATCTCTGCAACAGACTTGCTAGATGGTATTTCTGGAAGCATCTCATCGGTGACACATAACTTGAGAAGCATAACCACCTCTCGATTACTTCCATCAAATTTGTCTTGGTCCTTTCCCACAACGGTGGGACGTGTTTTTGTACCCAAAACAATCGAATCTACACATTAGTACTCAAAAATAGTGAGCATCCTTTGTTTCTAGGTATTGTAGATTTTACTATTGAATCTTTGATTGCTTTCTAACATGATGCTGGTCAAAGACACAATCCCTCTTGTTTTCCAAGGGCACAAAAAGCTAGGTCAAAGTTGGCAACAAACTTCAATTTTTTTTTTTTAATTGCACAAATCCTTAGGTGACCAGCTAGCATAAATCTTGAGGCGATCAACTAGCACAAATCCCATGATTTAAAAAAAAATGTCAAAAATCAGAGGAAAACGCACGATTTTTTCCAAAAATAAAAAATGTTTTGCTTAATTTAAAAAACACCCAAGTTTGAAACCCTAGGCGTTGTCACAATTTTTAGGAAAATTGCCAAACCCACGATTTTGGCACCAGTAACAATTTTTTGTTTGCAGAAAAAATCGTTAAAAAAAAGAATACATAACCCGCACGCTAGACACAAGTCGCGGATGACACAACATAATAGGTTGCGTGAGGAGCAAAACATGTGGGAAAGCAGACGCAGCCACAACAATCCATGAAATCGTGTAAGAGAACTAGGAGGTTGCACGATTCTTTTTTTTTCTTAGACGCCACAATTTTTCTAGTGCCATGAAAACAAAAAAAGATGGCCACAAACTCGCAGAAAGAACAGACATGATTCTTGAAAAAATAGTTGTGATTCATAAAGAGGCAATTTTTTCTTTGTAGAAAAAACCCCACGATTTTCTTTTATTTGGAGACTAAAAAAAACCACAATTTGCAGAATAAAACAAATCCGCAATTCTCAAAAAAAAACTTGGTGCCAATGTGTAGAAAGAAAACCCTTGATTTTTATTAAAAAATCAAGCAAAAACTTCTTTCTTTGTTTTTTTCAAAATTTTTAGGTAAAAAAGCCAGAATTTTATCACAAAAATTCGCCAAAAAATTGCCTTTGCTCTGATACCATGAAATGGTAATTGATTGTTTTATAAAAGGAGAGGAATACTCCTTCAATAAGAAATTACAAGACGATGTTTCTAAATTAGAAACAATCGACAACTAAAGAAATAAAAGAAAGTTGCTAAAATTAACTGAAAGCAAACTAAACTTAATAAGATGACCATTATACGCTAAATATAACAATATTACTTTAATACAATTTTGGTAGAAGTAGATGGGATTTCTACTTTGTTTCAATGTTGTTTAATTATTGCAGTGTGTTGTTGAAGTTTTGACTTTCTAGTATGGAGTTTGCAATTTTGTTTTTCCAGTTTAGTTGTTATTTTCCATTTTGTCTTTTCAGTTTTTGAGCTTTGATGAGGAGCAAAAGTAGTGTGAATGCTATCATTTTCTCCTCATGATTGATAGTGTGATGTCACTTTCCTCTTAAAGTTGTTTAAGTATTAGCAACAGATTTTATAAATTAAATATTAGTGTTAAGATAATTTACAAGATGTCATGTCTTAAAATGATGTGTAAACAACAATATGTAACAATTCAACAAGGATTCTAAAGTAAATAATTAACGTAGTAAATCGAATAACACATCCATGTAATCCACTCAAGTTAACATCAGAACCATAATATCCCAATATCTTTTAATATTAATATGCATCAATAACCTGATGACAAAAACATTTACAATATTTATAAGCAGTAATATATAAATCAATTAAACATTTGAAATGATGATTGCAAATAGAATTGGATAACACATATCAGTAATTCCTAGAGAGGTTGCTATCTGGCACTCAGAGGAATGGTTACAGGTCCAGGCTCTCCAAGGCAAGGAAGCACCCTTGGAGGAATCGGTTCTTACACAATACTTAACTTTCCTTCACGGCATAAATAACACAACCTTGACTAGGACACTCCCAGGTGTACTCTGTACCTTGAGTTGGACACACCCCTATGTGCCCCTTCTCCAAATGCCTAAATGCCTCAATGCCAGCCAATGACCCTTACCTTCACTCCTTTGTTCCCTCTCAATTTCTCTTTTCCTTTTTTTCTCTTCTCTCCTTGAATGTTCTCCATCCTTGAATGTTTTCCCATGCCTCTCCAAATCTCACATAAATGCTTATATAAGCCTTAAGGGGTGGTTTCCAAACCATCACACCCTTTCACAAAGGTTGCATTTAATAATTATTTAAATAACTAATTATACCTCCACCTTTTTAAGAAAGTTTTTCTACATATTCTTTATTAATATCTCTTATAACCAAAGGATCATAATACCCTTTATTTTTCTATCTCCCTTTTAATTCTAAAGGGTTATTTCATAACTTTCTCTTTGGGGAAAAAATCACATAACATTTCTCCCCTTGTAAATTAACTACTGTACTTAGTAGCACAAGATGCATCTGCATCACAACTCAAAGAAGTGATCAGTAATTGAAGATACTAACATTGAATATTTGTATTCGTCATAATATACCTACTTTATCTACATTATTTGCTTCCTTTAATTCACAGGTCATCCTTTTTAACTTTATTTTAAATTCACAAGTAGTTTTAATAAAATCACTTTCCCCAATCAAAATTATGGTGATAACTATATAGATGTCTTATGAAATATATCTTGAATTTATAATTGAAAAGAATTATATTTCATGTGTTTAACCTCCTATCTTTCAATTTTGCCATTTTATTCACTCATGTAACTCCTTCAAAATATTACAATATGATCACACAATAATTACAATGCATATGCAATACTATGTGGCCACTTATAATTTATAAAAGTATAATCTATAACTTCAACATACATTCCAAGATGATATTCATGCATTCCGGACTACATGAATATCCTCTTTTCAAATAGAATCTTAGTCCTATACAATAAAGCAAATGTACAAGGTTATTGGGTTGATCAAGTCCAATAACAATGTACAAATCAAAACAAAAGATGATACAAATAATCTCACAATGCATCTTAAATAGCAATAGAATAATAGTAAATTATTGCCACCTAGAGAGTACTTGATAAATAAATACTAGTTTTAATCTTCCTTTAAGAAACTAGGTTAATTATATCTCCATTTTACTTCTAAGATGAAGATTTGTTCAATTATGTTTTTGGATGAAGTTTTGGCTTATAAAAATGAGGATACCTCACATTGACAACCATGTTATAAGCCTAATAGTAAAGTGGAACACAACTTTTTATTGGGGATCTCATCATAAAATTTAAGTAGGGGTACATAAGGAGAGGAAATATTATTTCATTCCATAAATACATCCCTAAACTTGGACACCTATTGATATATGATATTATTAGATTGTGTATGACAAAATAATTAGTATAAATTTATAATTTTAATTTTCTTATAGGTTGTCTCTCCCCCTGTAAAATTCAACATGTCACCATGTCTCATCCTAAGAAGCATTATTTCATTCCAGCCAATGCATTTAAACAACACAATATTTTTAAGGTTTAAGATGTAGAAATAGCATGCCCCTATGGGTTTATATCCTATAATATGTTATTCTCAACAATTCATTCCAAACATATTGTCATTTCCCTAAATTTAAAATGTGAATCCAAGGAATTGTGGGTTATTGGCCCACAATGTAATTTAGACAAATCTAGATGTTTGATTTTGAATAACATAACAAGCATAGTAAAATCACTCAAAAATGGTTGAAAATTAATATGGATATACAAATTTCACTCTAAAAATACTAATGCACTAACTCTTATTTCAAAGACATTTCCTTATAACCCAAATAGAAATATTCAACTTCATACCACTAAAGCGATTGTCTCTTTTTTTGAAATCTTGTGATAAATAACTCAATCTTCCAAGAGCTCCATGAATTTTCCAAACCTATATGAAATTTTGATAATTAGGGCTCTATGATGCACAATTAAGCTTTCCTTTTTTGTGTGATGAAACTCAAATGAAAAGAAGCCTCCTTATTCATTGACTAATCCTATGATTATTTCAATTAATCATGACTCCTAACTATCAACTAGAGTTGCTAGTTTTGTTTCTTGGGTTGGATTTAAGTGCAAATATCATTCTCACATATAACTCGTTTTTGAGAAATGTCTTACTTATATTTGATTATTTTTTTAAGAGAGATTTAAGCTTCACGATCTCTACATAAACAAATCAAGACTCAATTTTTATTTATTTTCAAAATAAAAACGTGTTGTCTATTTGACTTGGGTATATAAATATTTATACCAAAATATTCTTCGTACAAAACTGCATATAGGCAATCAGTGAGGCTTGGTTGAGTTCCGGTAGCAGGGAGTTCTTATGGTTATGACAGATATGTTAGATATGCATGAAGTTCACTTTTAGGTGCTGGAATGGATGGGTTATATTCTTCTAGATATGCTGCAAGAACCATTGTAGAGAGACAAATATTGTAGGTAGTTCTTATCCATCTTCATACCTGAGCTGAACATTGGGTGTTGGATATTTGAAGGTCAGGGTTCTAGAGCATGTTGTAGTGCCAAAGTTGCATGGACACAGATACCGATACAAATACGGATATGGTATTGGATACGGATACAGCCATTTTTTAAGACCCCCAATCTGGATACAGTTGGAGATGACAATCATAAAACACACACACACACATATATTTAACACAATTTTCTAAGTTATTAGAGGAGATTTTCATTACTTTAAAAGCAAATAAGTAAATATAAATTAAAATAATATTAAAATTAAAATATTAATATTTTAGCAAAGAACAAACAATTAAATATATATGAATAAATTATAATTTTTGAAAAATATCTAACATTTAAACAACATAATATAAATATAAAATTATAAACAATTAACTTTCTTAAATCTATAAAGTTTAAGACACCAAAACAGATAGTAGAGTTGCATTGCAAGAAGACCTAGAAAAATGGTTCATTGAAATAGAAAAGCATTTCATTTGTCAGATGTCTTCCTCATTTGGTGTAGGTTTTGTTTATACAAAACAAAAAAAAATATTGCACGATAAGTTTTTAAAGATTAAGTTTAGGAGGATTCACATCAAATTTTTCGAAAATCAAATCACATAGTATTTGGCATGGCTGGAAAATTAGGGTTTTTTGGGCACGTGTGGGTACGGTATCCGATATGTATCCATGCTGTATCGTATTCGTATCCGATATGGATACGGGGATATGCGCGCCTAGGGAGGGGCAAGGGCATATCCAACTACTCTATGTCGTACCAATGGCACCATGATGATCTGACACACATGGAAGAATAAACATAGACATGCTCATTCAAGTTTGGTTCGTAGGAGGTATTTTGGAGCGTAAGTTATGCCAAATTTTAATTGGTAAAAAATTTAATATATCCGTCCTATCAGCTTTCAAAGGGCTTGTTGCTAATCAAAGAAGACTAGAGCCACAAGTGTTGGCATCATTTTCACCTACCAACTCTAATTTGTTGAATTTTCTCTTGAATTTCCTTGTGTCAAAAAATTTCAACTTGTAAGCACTTTCAATCACCACATATTTCAATGTAGAGTCACTAGAAATACACAATCAAGTGTCATCTTTAGGAGTGAGAGTGTACAAATACAGGTGTTCATTCTTGAATCTGTTTCTTTAAAATTGCAGATGATTTTCATCCTTGAAGTTACCTTTTGCTATTGCATAGTTTACCCCCGCTCTTAAAATTTTAGTTTGCACTTGCTCATTTAGACTCTCTATATGGTTGGAATTTGGGTTTGATCCTAGTAGTATGTAATATTCATATGGCTAGTTTGTTATGTCCAAGAGTTTTGCCCATGGCCTTTGTATCATTGGTGCAGTTATTTACTTGATTAAAGAACTTGGTTTGGCGACATGTGAACTTCCGATTAGCACCTATAATCATTGATAGGTTCATTGCATTTTTAGGGTGGCCATGTAGACCCTATTTTTTGCACTAATAATCTATTTAAATGCCTCAGTGAAGAAGGTACTGGTATGATTGTCAGGTTTTGTGGATTTAAAAAAATGGAATCAGCACATCATTTAGATCTATAGAGGCGAATAAGTAGTACCATGTGGAACTTGTTTGTATTACTGTTGGTGTGTCTGGCTGGTGGTAAAGTGGGTATACTCAGAGGGCCATGCCCCATCATCTGACCTGTGAAGAATCCTATTGCATCTCAAATGTGCATGGACATGTTTCTGACCATTGGTTTGTCTGGCATTATTCTGAGTTAGTCTCTCAAATAGGCAGGCATGTCTGGAATAGATTTTCAGGTCCACAGAGGCAGTGGGGTGTTTTGTTTTGGTTGCAGTATTTACTGAGGACGTTTCTATTTGTTGTCTGTATTGTCTCAGATCATTGATAACTTGTCTAAGCTTGTGGACCGCTTATGCTCTTTGAGCCTGAGCAGATATGTTCTGTGATGTTTTGAGATATGGGGGCCATAACAGTTGTTTGTTTCTGGCTCCTCTTTGATAGACAATCTATGTATGACCCACGGTGATATCAAGGCTGAAGGCAGTCATCATCTCAATGTGTGAAGAAAGAACTCCTGCAGATCGTTTCGCCTGGTGGTACACTTGCTCTAGGAAATCAACTACATTTATATGCACCTTGGCCGTGTTTGCCATTCAAGTTAATCTGAGATTCATCTTTTCATGAGTTGGGTCTGTCAACATTGGCCAAGGAAGATACAATTGATGAATCATTTGGAACTGAAGCTAACATTATAGATGGTGTTTGGGATATTCCAAACAAAAACATTCCACAGGTATAAAGGAAATCAATTTGCTTACTCTTTCAAAAGTATTATTGTCTTTGTATTCTCATCTGTTTCATTAAAATTTAGCTGTACATATATTCTTCCAAAATCACGGTCATTAAAAAAATGATTGTATGCACGAATTTGGAATTACAGAAAGGGACAATTACGATTTGTGAATACATACAATGTGTTGCACTTCCTTTAAGTGATAGGACACTCAAGAAGAAGTATGTGTGGTGATAAAATTCATGTCGAGGTCCACTGTTATTTTTCCTGTATTCCTCTTTGAAAATAGAAATTGGCGATCTGCACAAGTGAAACAATCATTGAAGACCTGTGCATTCTTGTGCAAACTTTTTATACCATACATATGGGCACCCAACTGTTGTATATATAGACCATCCCGAATGGAGTTGTATGATACAAAATAGCAGAGCCGCGTGGCCGAGTATCATGTGTGATTATACAGAATCGACCTGTCTACCTTAATACAGTCACGATAAGTTTGAGGAATAGATTAGATTTTGATCACTCTTGCCATAACTTGGACGTTGACCATACTGTGGACTGCAACTTCAAAGTCAACCATCATAGTCTATCTAAACTTAGAATAATTTCACCAGTAAAGTGCCAGATCCTCTACATAGCAATATTGTGTCAACACGTGAAAGGAAGCCATGCTTAAGAGACACGGTCCTTGACACAAAAGGTCTCAACCTTTAGGATTATGTTTTTTCAATGAGAGTCCATTATTCTATATACTCTTGTACAAATATTTGGATGCAAGAAAGTATAAATGCCTTATAGTTTACAGTGGTCTAAGAAGACATCAATGAGCATATGATACGTATAATAGAATCTGAATAGGGACTGATCTAGAATGATTTATATAGGCATCCTAAAGAGGATAGAGATTTCAAAAGAGTGAATGATAGACTTAAATTTAGAATTAAGATTAAATGATTTATATATTTTTTCAATATTAATAACTTATCATAATTAAAAAAGATTATAGGTTTATAGATCAAGAATATATATATAGAATTTTTATAATTAAGTTATGGATATTGTATTTTAAGTTGAGTCTATGTATAAATAGGAATTTTCTCAAAGAAATTTTAATTTTTGAATATGGATATGTGCACACATAGATGATCTAAGGATTTCCAATAATGCCAATAAAATTAGACCTTATAGAATTAAGTCTTATGACTCAAAGGTTAAGACAAATGTATAATGTTAGACCTACGCAAGGAGAATTTTAAAGATTGGTTAATATGAAATTTTAAGTAAATAGAATTTCAAAGATAGGAAGGCTGGATCATTAGGCTCTGATACCAAATGTGATGTCACTTTTCCTCTTAAACTTGTTTAAGTATTAGCAGCGGATTTTATAAATTAAATATTAGAGTTAAGATAATTTACAAGATGTCATGTCTTAAAATGATGTGTAAACTACAATATGTAACAATTAGACAAGGATTCTAAAGTAAATAACTAACATAGTAAATCGAATAACACATCCATGTAATCCACTCAGGTTAACATCAGAACCATAATATTTCTATGTTCCACGGCGTTTCGGGGATGGGGACGGGGACGGGTATGGGGGGATGGCAGGGGACGAGTTTTGGGGACGGCAGTCCGAGGGCAGATTTTGGGGGACGGCGGGGGGACGGCGATATAGGAATTTTTCAATATATATATATATATATGTATGAATTTTTAGAAATATATTATATATAGATAGAGAAAGAGATCAATTTGAAATATCAAATATGTGCAACAATATCAATATGACAATATGTGCATAGATAAAGAGTATAACAGCAGTATAACAACAGTATAACAGCAATATAAAGATAAAGGTGAACACTAACAACAATGCCAATAACTTAACTATTAAATATAAAAGCATTTTGTTCAAGTTTTAAAACTAAAGTTAAATAACTCAAAGGCCAAAGTCTCAAACTTTAAAGTTTAAATACAACAATCTGTCAATCTATGACAGTATGCCTCATTCGGGCTATCAATATCAAAAGCACTATTCGTGTCGCTATCACTCTCTTCTTGAAGTGGATCATCCAAAGGAAGCCCAACCATTCCCGGTTGCACCTCCTCATCAATTTGCTTAAAATAATAAAATTAAATTAAAAGAACGACTAAGAGTAAATAATAAATATAATAATATTTTATTATTTAGTCAATGCCATATTAAATAAAATATTAAAATAAAATAAAATAGGCTTGGTTATTAGTCGTTGCAATTTTTATTTAATTTGACAATAAAATTAAATAGTTATGTTTAAAAATTAAATGTTTTATCAAATATAATGAAATATAAAATATTTAATATTTATCAAGTAATTTTTATTTAATGAAATATTTAATATTTAACAAGCAATTTTGATTTAATTTGACAATAAAATAAAATAGTTTGTTTAAAAATTAAATGTTTTATCAAATATAATGAAATATTTAATATTTATCAAGCAATTGTTATTTAATTTGCCAAAAATCAAAACATTTTTTTACTTTGACAAAAGGGGGATGCCAATATGTTTGGGGGACTCCTAGCTGTCCCCTGGCCGTTTCAAGGATGCCTAGGTGTCTCCTTTTATTTTCCAGCCGTCCCCTTTTTTGGAGACGCGTTTCCTAGTTTTCGAAAATTGGGGGGGATGCCTAGGGGACATCCCTTGACATCCCCCCGTCCGACGTCGCCCTGTCCCCAAAACGCCACAGGGGGCAGGGATGTAGGGTTTGGAGGGGGGGACGCCTCAATGCCAACCAATGACCCTTACCTTCACTCCTTTGTTCCCTCTCAATTTCTCTTTTCCTTTTTTCTCTTCTCTCCTTGAATGTTTTCCCATGCCTTTCCAAGTCTCACATAAATGCTTATATAAGCCTTAAGGGGTGGTTTCCAAACCATCACACCCTTTCACAAAGGTTGCATTTAATAATTATTTAAATAACTAATTATTCCTCCACCTTTTTAAGAGAGTTTTTCTACATATTCTTTATTAATATCTTTTTTAACCAAAGGATCATAATATCCTTTATTTTTCTATCTCCCTTTTATTCTAAAGGGTTACTTCATAACTTTCTCTTTGGAGAAAAAGTCACATAACAGATAGGCAAGGTTGGATGTCTTTGTGATAAGTTGTTCGTGGTGATCATAGAGATTGACAGGTGTTGCTCATAGAACTTAGAAGAATGGGGAGCAAAGTGATTAGGTAAACTTAGGTGGATGCTACCTGATGATTTCAGGTACAGGATCAGCGAGGTAAGAGTCACTGTGGTTGAGCAGCACATATGTTGTTTACATTGCATGCAGGTATAGATAGTTAGAGGCATGTTGAATCAACGATACTTAAACATGATCATATCAGGGTGTGGCACAGGTTGATCAATACCAATTGCAGAAGACTAGGAGTTGCAGAGTTGAAAAATAGCTATCAGTTTGTCCAGAGAATCTGTTGTCTCCCTTTTGGGGCAAGGGGATTTGTTGGCTTTTGTGGTCAATGTGATCCAAAAATATGCTTTATTGTTTGTATTGTGTTGAGATAGGTGTAAGTGTGTTAGTGTTAGAACTAGAGATTAAATCATAGCTTAAGTTCTTATGTTTGTAATGTAATATTAAATGTTCGTAATATCTTATGTTTTGTTAGCTGGGTAGTTGATGTTAGGTGGTTGGGAAGTTGGCTCATGGGAAAAGGAAGACTGGCTTTAGAAGCAATTGCAAGCACTAAAATCAATTACCCATGCATGATATAACATATAGTTGCTGTTATTTTGTTGATCATGGTGTAGTTCTTCATCTTTTCTGTGCTTCTGATTCTACAAAGGGTGTTCCAAGATAGAGTTTCTTCTCATTTTTGTTGTGTTCAGTTGTATATTCCAAAAAGCATTGACATTGGGCACCATTTTACAGGATAAAAAGCACAGGCTTTATGTCATCTCTGCTTTGACAACCACAAATGTGGATTTGAAAGGTGTGTAACTCTTGATTTCTTGCTTTGATGTTACTGGCTTTAAGCAAGTAATACCTGGTAAAGCTTTCTTTGATATCATAATTTGTAGTTCTTTTGATATTCATTGATAGAAAATCTTTTCCATGGCTAATAAAGCTTAAACAGTTTTGTCTCAGAGACTGGGTTTGGGCAAGGGTGGTTTACGAATGGCTCCAGAAGAAACATTAAAAGATGTGCTTCAGGTACAAATTTTTAATTAACTGTTCATGCTATCTGATATGCATGTGCGTTCACTGTTCCCTACAGCAATTTGAATTTTGCACTGCAAAATTGCATGCATTTGGTTTTGTTTTGGAAAAAAGATGTTTTATTTGGTTTTTTTGACTCGAAAAACAATTAGCTTCAGAAGGTGCTTGTTTGCATGCAATTGTTTTGTGAAAATGAGCAAGAAATGGAATACCGTGCGTATGGAATGCCTCCCAAGTACTTGAGTACTTGTACTGCTGTATTGTACTTATGTTCCTAGTTGGTGCAAAAGTATACATTTGCTGTATTGTTTCACATGCCAGTCCATTGCCTTTAAAGTATGTTGGAATATATAGGATGCTAACTAGACACTAAGCATGCTTAAATTGTTACTGCTTATTTGTTAACACTTTATAGTGTTTGGAATATATTAATAGCCCTTAGAGGATCTGCTTTTGCTAGACAGGGTGCTTAATTGAGAGATCATTAAATTTTTAAATCAGGACGTTTCTGTTCTGTACTGTTTGCTTGTCTTATATCATTTTATTGAGTAAATACAGATTTCTTGTTCAATACTTTGTGCTTACGTTAGCTTATTTTTATTTTTATGGAAGGTACCTCTTGGATGTGTAACTCCATTTGCTTTGTACAATGAGTCTGCACGGTATTTCTCTCATTACCCATTGTGGTTCTTTACATCATAACTATTTGTGTTTGTGTTTTGGTTTTTGTAAAGCAATATACTTCTTATGGGAGTCTTGTACTTGCTGTGCTATATCTTGTAGTTTATATATATTCTTCAACGAATAATTGTGTGCTTCATTAAGATTTTTGAATAAATGTTCATGTTGATTGACTGTTTATGAATACCATTCTTCGAGGTTCTTGTGGGGTATCTTATCTGCATCATAACATTTTAGCCAGGTTGCAGCCTTAAATCTAACTAAATTACTTTGCTTTTTGGCAGATTCTGGTTATTACTTAGGCACTGTAAATTAGTGTTATAAAACAAAAAATACATACTATTTAAGAGAAAATATAGAGAAAATTTGCTTCTCGTGTGGGAAACTGGAGTTCCATCACTGCCATGGAATTCATAAACACATTATGCTCGACCAGAAACAGTCCTTGTTATAATACTAAATATGGAAACTGGTAATAAACAGAAAATCTGCAGCAGACATCAAAATATCTGAAATACAAATTTAAAATACAAACCAATTTGAAAAATTCACGTAGAACTGTATTACAATTCAAAATACTGAAAAAACATGTGTAGGCACTGTATAAGATGAGAAGACACTTCCCTGAGATGGTGTGGGTTCAAGCTTAAGTCCAATTCAAGAGCAACATTGGTATTACACTTGGCCATGAACAATCCTTCCACAGGCTTCTAGTGCTTGGTATCACCCCCAGTCCGAAAGCACACATTTTTATTGGAAGCCTAAAGGCCTTTTATAGCTCCCCCAGGAGTAAGGCCTTAGATGACTGACCTAAGATGAAATATCAGGACCAGCATTGAAGTGAGAGATTTTGAGGTAGGTGATTGAGTTATCTCGAGGTTGCGGCCTTAAGGAAAAACCCTCTTAAAGGAAAATGATCAGCGAAAATGGGGCCTTACAAGATCCTAGCATGAGTGACGGTTGCATACACTTTTGCTTTACAAAGAGGAACCTGGCCAGCTGAGTGTAAAATACCTTCCATGTTTGAAGAAGGCACTTGTAGAATATGTGAAAAATTCAGATGCATTGTAGGTGATGAAAGACACTCTTTTGATTCTAAAGCACATTTTGGCAACTAGGGAGAAGTTGAAGACAAAGGCGTTGTCAAAATACCTTTTCCGGTGGAAGGTGTTGTCTTCAAATTATGTGACAATGGAAAGGGCCAAATATTCTTTGACATGTGTTTATGTGTGCGTGAGAGAGAGAGAGAGAGAGAGAGAGAGAGAGAGGTCCTCAAACACCTGCAATCTAAAAGGGGGTGATAGAATACCTTTTCCGTTGGAAGGTGTTGTCTTCAAATTATGTGACAATGGAAGGGTCCAAAGATTCTTTGACATTTGTTTATTTGAGTGTGTGTGTGTGTGTGTGTAAGAGAGAGAGAGAGAGAGAGAGAGGTAGGTCCTCAAACACCTGCAATCTTAAAGGGGGTGACTGAATACCTTTTTTGGTAGAAGGTGTTGTTGTCTTCAAATTATGTTACAATGGAAGGGGCCAAAGATTATTTGACATTTGTTTATGTGAGTGTGAGTTTGTGTGTGTGTGTGTGTGTGTGAGAGAGAGAGAGAGAGAGAGAGAGAGAGAGAGGTCCTCAAACACCTGCAATCTAAAAGGGGGTGCAAATTACCTTTTGTGGTGGAAGGTGTTGTCTTCAAATTATGTGAAAATGGAAGGTGCCAAAGATTCTTTGAAATTTGTTAATGTGAGTGTGTGAGTGTGTGTGTGTGTGTGTGAGAGAGAGAGAGAGAGAGAGAGAGAGAGGTCCTCAAATTGTAATGTCCCCTTTGGAATATTCCTAGTTTTTGCCCTAGACCACAATTCCAATTAAAACAAGAAATGTAATATATTTAAGAGTATAAATTTACCAATTGAAATGCCTTTTATAAGATAAATCCTGGTTTAGGTCTTGCACACGATATTAGTCATTGGAAATTGACGTTAAATCATAAGCCATGATAACATCTATTTTACTAACATTAGTGGGCATAATGATAACGTATAAACATTATTCATATTGAAATCCAATTAAAGCAATAACCGTTCCAAAGTATATTCCTATAATAGTCTCATTAGGAATTCATTTGAAGCATTTGCAAATCGCAATCTGCAGGTTGGTCGCCCTTGTATTGCGAGAGCATGGAAGGTGGGTCGCCCTTCGATCCCTCAATTCACCTTGAAGGTTGGTCCTCCTCCTTGATCAAGCCTAAAAGCACTGAAGGATTTCTGGTCCATTCCACCCCCCCAACCCATGAGCATGGAAGGCTGATCGTCCATTCCATCTCTAGGTGGCATACTTGATAAGAGCATGAAGGCTGGTCGTCCTTCATCTCTCGTGAACTTGGAAGGCTAGCCGTCCTTCCTATTTGCAATCCGTTTCTCCTAAATTTAAAATGGACTATCATATGAATCTATTATTATGCATATTTATATATATCTATGTTCATATATATATTATATTTTTATATATACATAGTTATTCCTATTTAAAACTTACTTCCCAATAATATTTTGGCTAAAAATAATATTTAGTCCAATAGGTATCTTATAATTTCAAATCCTTATTTCCCTTTTATCCAATTTTCTTTTTGCCTCCTTGATGCCTTGCACAAATTGATTCTACCTCTCTATATATCCCTCAAGGTGCTATAAACAGTCACAACCTTTATAATTATTACATCCTTTTCCAAGGGATGTACCCCTCCATAAACCAATTGCTGTCCTTGTGTTGACATCCTTAACCATTGTTTAATACTTAATACAATGATCACTGATTTAACAAAATTAATGAAAGTCTTTTATGTTAGCACCACCTTATGGAATCGCTATATTCCATATTCCATAATTTAATTTTCCCTTGGTCCACGATCTGCTGCGATCTCCTTGGTCTTTAGTTTCTATGAAAGCTGCGATCGGGGGGCATGATAGTCCACCCTTCCCAATATTGCTTGTCCTCAATCAATTTGAAATTGGGATGTTAAAAAATCTTTGCTCCTTTCTAGGTGGCGTCTTCTATAGGGAAATTTTTCCACTTAACCAAATATTTTGGATTAGCTTTATTCCTTAGTTTTTTCTCTCGCATATCAAGGATAGCCTCGGGTTCCAAGATTAATTTTCCTTCGTCATTAAGAGGGGGTAATTCTAGACATGGTATAACATGTTGCCCTAACACCTTTTTGAGGTGAGATACATGGAAGACGTTATGAATTTTGCTAGTTGCCGGTAATTCTAACTCATAAGCCACCTTACCGATTTTCCTTATAATCTTGTAAGGACCATAGAATCTTGGTTTGAGTTTCTCGGCTCCACTTCCTTTGATTGATGATTGCTTATAGGGTTGCAACCTTAGGAAAACTAAATCCTCGACTTCGAATGTCCTACCAGTTCTTCTTTGATCAGCATATATCTTTTGTTGATTTTGCATGTGGTGCAAATTATCTTTTAGTGTATTCATAATGTCTACACTTTGTTGTACTAAGTCTTTAGCTCCTAGTACTCGAATTTCAGTGAGAATTAAATCTCCAAATGAGATTGCCTCGTACCCATACAAGGCTTTGAAAGGACTCATTCCTATTGACGTATGATGGGCAGTGTTATAGCAATACTCCTCGAGGTGTAACCATTTGATCCACGTGTTTTGATGTCCAGTGGCATAATTTCTTAGGTATCCCCCAAGCCATTTATTGATAATCTCAGTCTGTCCATCTGTTTGTGGGTGGTAACTGGTACTTGGGGTGAGTTTAGTTCTTGCTATTCTGAAGGGTTCTTCCCAAAACAAGCTAAGGAATCTGCTATCCTCGTCCTTGACAATGTTTTTGGGTAAACCATGTAATTTAAAAATTTCTTTGAAAAAGACCGGCCACTTGAGGGGCTCTATAGTCAGTAGATATTGCAAGGAAATGTGCATACTTAGTTAGATGGTCCACCACCACGTATATGCAATCTTTTCCTTGCACCTTTGGGAGTCTTGTAATGAAATCCATTGAAATACTTTACCATTTTTGATCAGGTATAGGTAGGGGTTGAAGTAATCTTGTGAGGAATGTATGTTCTTTGTTTCTTTGACACACCATGCATTCTCTAATGTGTTTTAGGACGTCTCCCTTGAGTCCTTTCCATGAGAATCTCTCTCTTATTTGTTTGCAAGTTTTGTTGTACCCTTGATGCCCTACTAAAGGGCTATCATGATAGGCTTTCATAAATTTTCCCTTCATCTTTGATCTTGGGGTGATATGTATTCTATTTTTGTAGAGGATGAGTTCATCTAATACTTGGTACCTTTCATCTTGGATTTTTCCTTCTTATACATCGTTTGATAATGTGTCCTTGGCATATTCTACAATTATGGAATGTTTCCATTCTGTAGAGATATCCATCATGGATCCTAGACAGGGTCTTCGTGATAGGGCATAGGCTACAACACTATTTTTCCCTTTCATGTACTCAATGTCAAAGTCATAGGCTTGTAATTTGTTGACCCATTTTTGTTGTCTGTCATTTATATCTTTTTGGTTTAAGAAGAACCTCAGGCTATTATGATCAATTTTTACAATGAACGTCCCACAAACCAGGGATTGTCTAAATTTTGCTGAGGCATGCATGATTGCTAACATTTCTTTATCATATATGGAGTAGTTCTTTTCAGTTTCTTTCAGTTTTCTAGTTTCAAAAGCTATAGGATGTTTATTTTGCATTAATATTGCTCCAACACCTTCTCTGGAAGTGTCACATTCTAACTCAAATGGTAATGAGAAGTCAGGAATGGCTAGAACTAGGCATGAGCTTATTATTTCCTTTAGCTTTTCAAAGGCTTGTTGGACCTCTGTACTCCATGAGAATGCACTTTTCTTGGTTAAGTCTATTAGTGGAGCTGTTAACTTTGAGAAGTCTCTAACGAATCTTCTGTAGTAGTTGCAAAGTCCCAAGAATCCTCTTAGATGTGTTAAAGTCCTTGATCTTGGTCAATCCTTTATGGCTATAATCTTTTCTTCATCAACGTTGACTCTTTGGGCACTAATTTTGTGTCCTAGATATAAAATTTCATCCAATCCAAACTCACATTTGGACATTTTGGCAAATAATGATTGTCGTTCAAGTATCCCCAACACTTCGTCTATGCGTCTTAGGTGGTCTTCCCAAGTTTTGCTATAAATCAGTATGTTGTCAAAGAATAGTAAGAGGAATTTTCTTAGTTGTTTGCTAAAAAGGTGGTTCATGCAAGATTGGAAGGTAGCAAGGGCATTAGTCGATCCAAAAGGTAAAACAAGGAACTCAAAGTGCCCAAAATAACATCTCAAAGTTGTTTTGTGGACATCTTCCTTTCTTACCCTAATTTGGTGGTAACTTGAACGTAGGTCAATTTTTGAGAAGTATGCTGCCCCATGAAGCTCATCAATTAGTTCATCTACCCTAGGAATGGGGTAACGGTTCTTAATGGTCTTTTTATTAAGGGCCCTATAATCAATGCACATCCTCATGGTACCATCTTTCTTTTTTACTAATACTACAAAGGAAGCAAAGGGGCTAGAACTAGGTTGAATACGCTCCATTTCCAATAATTCTTTTATGGTTTTTTCGATTTCTTCTTTATATTTTCTTGGATGGCGATAAGGTGTGGTGACAACGGGTTTTGCCCCCTCTTCAAGCTCGATAGTGTGTTCAAAATCCCTTTTTGGTGGAAGTCTTGGAGGAATGTCACTTATTTTTTTATTTTTTTTGTGTTTGTTCAAGATAGGTTGGATGTCTACATGTATAATTTTTCCTTTATTGGTTAAAGATCTGACAAGTACCATACATTGGGCAGCTCATTCTACTTGACCATGTCTAAAGGCTCTCTCCATTCTTTTGGATGATACTACCCTTGGGGTCCCATCATATAAACCTTGTAAGATCACCTCTTGGCCATTGTGTTGAAAGCCAAGCTCCATATTTTGGAAGTCTTGTTAATATCTCCCTAAAGAGTGCAACCATTGGATGCCTAACACCACTTCGGTATCACCCGTGTTTACTAGGTAGAAGTCCTTTATTTGATGTCTTCCTAAGGTAATACTTAGTTGTTGGATTCTTTGTGTGCATGGAGTAGTGAATCTGTTTGCCATGACCACTTTGAAACCTTAAAAAAATTTTGTTTCTAATTTCATTCTTGCCACAAGACTTTCGTCGATGAAGTTGTGAGTGGCCCCGCTATCCAATAGGACATGCACTTTTTGTCCTTTTAAAACACTATGGATTCTAAAAGGGTGATATTTGGTTGCTCTTGAAAGTGTGGCTAATGTAACACTTGCATTTTCTTCATCCTCTTGTTTCTTTTTCTTTCTTTGGATTTCATATTCTTCTTCATTTATCTTCTCATCTATATTGTTTCTAAGTTGTGTGCTCTTCCTCTTCCTGTGCACCTATGTCTCGGCTCCCATTTTTCCTTGCGCTCAAAACATAATCCCTTTCTTCCCATGTTGTGTGTGATTGAGAAGGTAATGACTTTTGTTACCAGTTTCTTTTGTAAGGGGGTTGGTTTTGTGATCTCGAAGGTATGTTCTTGGATTGGCTCTTTTCCTTTGTTGATGTGGTTTCTAACCTTAAGGCCTTTTGAATCACATATTGAAGAGATGTGGGGTCAAAAGCACTTACTAAACCACGAATTGACTTTGATAGTCCTTCAATAAATAGGTATGTTAGCCTTTTCTCCATAATCCTAGGTACCATGGTTAAGACCTTTCAAAATTCGATTATATAGTCTTCTATGGATCCTTGTTGTTTTAATTGTGTGTGTTAGTTCTTTAAAGTGTCTTTCAGGGTGTTTTTGGTCAAATTGGTCCATAAGCTTTTGCTTAAATTCATCATAGGTTGTTATGCTTTGGTGCCCTTGAGTAATCAAACCATGGTGCCACTAGTCATGTGCAACCCCTTCCAAATGTAAGATGGCAAATTTGATGGCATCTTCTTCGGACATGGGACTGAGAGACAGATATGTGTCCAATTTTTTGATCCATGAATGTGCGGTGACCTTTCTTGACCCATCAAAGTTGGGGAGAGTCATTTGACCCACCTTTTGACGTAAAATTTTATTAGGTTGACCCCTTTCTCTTCTAAGGTTACTTCTTGTTCCAGCCTCACAATGCTCTCTAAATGGAATATTCCTCCTAATTTTGGGGTCAAGTCTTGAGTAAGCTCTTGCATACTCGTCTAAGTTATTGTTTGGCGTATTGATTTCTTCTTCCTCTCTTGATGGTCCCTCTCTAGGTAAGAAAGATGGTTTGGTTACCCTAGGTGTTGACCCTAGTGGAGCTCTATTGTCATTTTCCAAATGGTTAGAAGTGGCATCCCTCCCATTAGTTTGATTGGGTCTAAGAGTGTTAATAGTGTTGTTCATATTTTGAAGGGTTTGTAGGAGTAATTGGGTTGTCTTCTCATTTTGCTCGATGAAAGTCCTCAATTCATTTCCCAATTGTACACTTATTTTATTACTTTGAATAGCGTTTTTACTAGCTGCAAGCTGCCTTCTTTCACTTTCCAACGCCCTTTGAGCCCTTCGGCTTAGTTGCATCAACTATCTTTCATCTTGTAGGCTGGTAGGAACAATGCTCTGATACCAATTGTAATGTCCCCTTTGGGGATATTCCTAGTTTTTGCCCTAAACCACAATTCCAATTAAAATAAGAAATGTAATATATTTAAGAGTATAAATTTACCAATTGAAAAGCCTTTTATAAGATAAATCTTGGTTTAGGTCTTGCACACAATATTAGTCATTGGAAATTGACGTTAAATCATAAGCCATTCTAACATCTATTTTACTAACATTAGTGGGCATAATGATATCATATAAACATTATTCATATTGAAATCCAATTAAAGCAATAACTATTCCAAAGTATATTCCTATAATAGTCTGATTAGGAATTCATTTGAAATGTTTGCAAACTGCAATTTGAAGGTTGGTCGCCCTTGTATTGCGAGAGCATGGAAGGTGGGTCGCCCTTCCATCCCTCAATTCACCTTGGAGGCTGGTCATCCTCCTTGATCAAGCCTAGAAGCACGGAAGAATTTCTGGCCCATTCCACCCCCCCAGCCCATGAGCATGGAAGGCTGGTTGTCCTTCATCTCTCGTGAACTTGGAAGGTTGACCGTCCTTCCTATTTGCAATCCATTTCTCCTAAATTCAAAATGGAGTATCATATGAATCTATTTTATGCACATATATATAGTTATTCCTATTTAAAACTTACTTTCCAATAATTTTCTGGCTAAAAATAATATTTAGTCCAATAGATCTCTTTTAATTTCAAATCCTTATTTCCCTTTTATTCAATCTGCTTTCTGCCTCCTTGATGCCTTGCACAAATTGATTCTACCTCTCTATATATCCTTCAAGGTGCTATGAACAGTCACAACCTTTATAATTAGCACATCCTTTTCCAAGGGATGCACCCCTCCATAAACCAACCGCTGTCCTTGTGTTGACTTTTTTAACCATTTGTTTATACTTAATACAATGATCGCTGATTTAACAAAATTAATGAAAGTCTTTTATGTTAGTGCCACCTTATGGAATCACTATATTCCATATTCCATAATTTAATTTTCCCTTGGTCAATGATTTGCTGCGATCTCCCTGGTCATTAGTTTCTATGCAAGCTGTGATCGGGATGCATGACACAAACACTTGCAATCTAAAAGGGGGTGACTGCATAGGTCAACCACTTATTTCGGTCTTTCAACCTCCACGGGCAGTCTATTGAATGAGGAGAAATGGAAAATGTGTGCCCTTAAATCTTAAGTGCTTCCAAGAATTTAAAAACAACAATATTGAAATGATGCTGTAAGTGTTTGAATCCTTTGTCTACAAGAATGAATACCCTAGTGTGTGTGTGAGGATATAAATGGAGATGAAACCCTCTATGTGCCAACATGGAAGCTAAAACACAAGGAGAGCTTACAATAACAATGAAAAAGTGGAAATGAAATTAGAGCTTCGAACAATATCACCCGCAACACTGAAATGGATATGATAATCACTGAAATTGTAATCATACACCCTCAATAATGAAGAAGACTCATAGAAGGCCAATGTTGGAAGTATGAAGCTGCTGCTCAAAAAGCTTAAGAGTGCCAGGATGCTTTACAAAGACATGGAAGTGTTGGAAAGAAAATGAATGATAGATTGCTTGAGAGATTAAAAAAAATGAGATCCATTGGAAAGATGAAGGGACATGCCTAAACAAACTAGCTGTTGGGTTTCACATTATGGATCTGACAGCAGTTAAATTTTAGGCGTAGAAATTTTGCAAATTTAGAAGGAAATGGTTGTTGTATGGCTACAAAATCAGGGGATGCTAGTGTGTCATGCTATTGTGACATGGGAGCATCCAGGGGTACCAAGTAATCTTGCACACTCAAAAATAAATTTATTTTATTTTCTTGATTTTTGGTATGTTGTTGGTTTTGCAGGCTTGTGTCTCATCTTCAGCTCTTTTTATGGGACCCCTTTTCATAAATCATTAATATGCGTTGAAGTTAAATTACAATGTTGTTGCAAATTTTGCAAATTAAAAATTGATGCTTGGAAGCCAAAGTCCCATGTTCAAGACTGTGTAAATTGATTTTAATTTATTATTTGTAACTCCTAGGAATAAAGGCGAGTGGAGAAGTTAATCATTGCAGGTAATACTTGGCACCTGAGAGTGGAGTTGCTGGAATAAGATAGTGGAGGTCATTTTGGGAAATTTTTTAGAACTTTGTTGGGGGAACATTGAAGAGGGGTTGATTGCATGATTCCCATGTCCAAGGAGGATTAATGAGCATTTTAGATGTTGACTGACATTTTGTGGGGAAGAGGAAGATGGCCTGGGGTTGTAATTGTGAGACTCAGTCTCAATAAAATGGCCATAACTTCTTCATATTAGATCAAAATCAAGAATTTCAAAATGTTCTGGAAAGCTGAGGAGGCGCACAAAACCTAGAAAATGTTTTAAATTATTCAGACAAACGAGGGAGAAATGACAGACAAAGTGTGAGGTTTTAGAAGATCAGAAAATCAGCAGTGAAGAGAGGAGAAAGAGTGGGGCAAAAGTGTAAAGTGCAACATGAAGTTCAAGGAAGAAGCATAGAAAACTTGGTGGGGCTGTATTTGAAAAGGTTTGTTGCAGCAAGAAGATGAAGCTACAAGGGGAGTTTGAGCAAAAACAATAAGTTACAGGGAGAGTAGTTTATGTGGATTTGAATCCATAATGTTTTGAACAATTTATGTAATCGTTTCAAGCTATTTGAATGTAATAAAAAAGAATTAGTTGTGTTTTGCAATTGTTTGGGTTTCATGAGTTGTTCTTTATTGCAACAGAGGTATGTTGCATTGTGAGTTTGTGAGTAGTAGTTGTCTACTTCATCAATGGTATTAGAGCGAGAGTTCCTAAGTGTGTAGGCAGATGTGTCGATGTGAGGCAGTTTGCACTAGGAGTTGTGTGGTGTGTGTGATTTGCGTGTAGATAGATCGTCGGACGTGAGGCAGTTTATACTAGAGGATGGGATAGATCGTAAGAATTTTGTTTTGGGAACATTATTGGGAAGAAGAAGAAAATATGAAGTACCGTGAAGAGTTTGAAAAGCTCAAGGTTGAAGTAGATGTATTGGAAAAGATGATTAAGGAGAAAGTGGGAATACAAGAAGAGAGATATGTGAAGAAGAATGTTCTCTTGAAAGAGGACAGCGAAAAGAAAAAAAGCATAAAGGAAGGACGGAGAAAGAAAGAAGAGAAAATGGTCACTGCAGAGCATAAATTTAATGGTAATTTTAAAGATATTGTTTTATCTGAAAATGTTTTGTTTGCAAGATTTAGCAAGGACAAGAAAAATGGTGAAAAGAAGAAGGATACTGCAGCAGAAAAAGAGGTATCATTTAATTATGTTAGTGAAAATTTACATTCAAAAGAGGTAGATGAAGTTGTGGATGATGTTGTAGCAATTCAGAGAATGGATTTTGATAGTACTAGATTTGACAAAGGGAATGATGAAAAAGAAGATAGTCTCCTGTTGAAAGAGGAGATAAGAACTGGAAAAAATTATAGAAGAAGATGATGAAAAGAAAGAGGTTGCAGTTGATACATGCCTCTTTGAAGGAGAAAAAGTTGCAGCAGTGAGAAAGGTGAAGAAAATAGAGGTAATTGTTGATTTATTGAATTTTGTCAATGTTGCTAATGATGCTAATTTTTTGTGAAGGTGAAATGGTAAAACGAAGTGAAGAAGGAGAGATGGTAAGGTGCAACAATAATAAGTTACAAGATGAAATACATCAAGGTATGATGACTTTTGTTGACATAGAAGAAGAAGAAGAGGGTGAAGGAGAAGTAGGTGAGAAAGATGTGCAGATAGAATTCATTGATTTCCATGAATTTGTTAATGCTGATTTGTGTGCAGGTGTTGAGAATGATAAAGTGGGATGGAAGGATGAACCATGGTATGACGAGGTGAATTTCATGATGGGAAAAAAGAGAGGAAAGATGAAGGAATAGATAGGAAGTTTCAGAGTAGGGTGAAGAAGAAGAAACATGTGGATAAGGAAGAAGGATGGATGAAGAACAAGCACATGATCTACAAATGTTTATGAGTTCAACTCATGAAACATTTCAAATTACTTTGAAAGTTTGATGCAAGAGCATCCAGGGGTACCAAGCAATCTTGCACACCCAAAAATAAATTTATTTTATTTTCTTGATTTTTGGTATGTTGTTGGTTTTGCAGGCTTGTGTCTCATCTTCATCTCTTTCTTATGGGACCCCTTTTCATAAATCATTAATATGCGTTGAAGTTAAATTACAATGTTGTGGCAAATTTTGCAAATTAAAAATTAATGCTTGGAAGCCAAAGTCCCATGCTCAAGACTGACTCTTGGGAATAAAGGAGAGTGGAGAAGTTAATCATTGCAGGTAATGCTTGGCGCTTGAGAGTGGAGGTGCTGGAATAAGATAGTGGAGGTCATTTTGGGAAAAATTTTAAAACTTTGTTGGGGGAACATTGAAGAGAGGTTGATTGCATGATTCCCATGTCCAAGGAGGATTAATGAGCATTTTAGATGTTGACTGACATTTTGTGGGGAAGAGGAAGATGGCCTGGGGTCGTAACTGTGAGACTTAGTCTCAGTAAAATGGCCATAACTTCTTCATATCAGATCAAAATCAAGAATTTCAAAATGTTCTGGAAAGTTGAGAAGAAAGCGCACAAAACCCAGAAACTGTTTTAAAAGATTTAGACAAATGAGGGAGAAATGATAGATAGAGTGTGACAGGTTTTAGAAGATCAGAAAATCAACAGAGAGGAGAAAGAGTGGGGTAAAAGTGCAGAGTGCAACATGGAGTTCAAGGAAGAGGCATAGAAAACTTGGTGGGGCTGTATGAAGAGGTTTGTTGCAGCAAGAAGATGAAGCTACAGGGGGAGTTTGAGTAGAAACAATAAGTTACATGGAGAGTAGTTTATGCAGATTTGAATCCATAATGTTTTGAACAATTTATGTAATTGTCTCAAGCTATTTGAATGTAATAAAAAAGAATTAGTTGTGTTTTGCATTTGTTTGGGTTTCATGAGTTGTTCTTTATTGCAGCAGAGATATGTTGCATTGTGAGTAGTAGTTGTCTACTTCATCATATTGTCCAAGTATAGCAGGGCCCTAAAGCGCTCATGATGACAAGGGCACTAAGTTGACATAAGAAACATATTCACTTAAATAGAAAAGACTGAAACATACAAAAACACAAAGCTCATGTTGGCAATGAGAGCAGGACAAATGCTAGGATAGGGCTAAGTGGATCTAAAAACATGCTAGGGGAGATGGATGCTAAAGTGAGTGCAACACATAGTGTGCAAATTGCAGAATTATTATCTTTCATATTTAGTGTTATCCTTGTCCAAGTTTTGTAGCTCATTTTAATAGGTTATGAAAAAAAGAAAAAATATAAAAAAATCAAATTTCTGTTAATTGTTTGCTTTAGCTGTGTTTTGTATTTTATCTGTCAGATTTGGTTCATAACAGTCATCACTGAAATGATGAAAAAAACATCTTAAAAGCCTTAAGGGCCACTTAGAATGAAAATTAAATCCCTGATTTCAGTTTATAATTGATCATTCATGGCAAACTCATTGAAAACATAATACATAAGCCAAAATAAGATTTCATTAGGCCTGTGCAAGTACCTTCTGATCAGACACAACTTACAATCCATGACTCCTTCAAAATAATCGCTTGAAAAACCAGAATCAGAAAAATGCTTGAATTGGAAACAGAGTAATAAAGAGTGACCCAGAGAAGCTTGCTTCAGTAATGGCTGCTCTCTTTTGCATATGCTTGTTTTTAAGTCTTCTGTGTGATGATGCATGCTATTTAGTATTTTTGAATTTTCTTTTTCTTTTTAGCTTCTGACTTCATCTTGGTATTTGTTGTTTGTAGATCTGTTGCACTACTTCTTGACCAGGGTTTCAAAGCACAAAAGTGTGTTTTCTTCCATCCATTATCAAATGATATGACTATTTGTAAGTTGTAACATGTGCATTTTTTTATGCAAGTCGGGATTCTGTGCTTTGATTTCTTTTTAACAAGAGTAAACTTAATTTTCGTTTTTCTATTAAGACCAAAAATTCGTGGAGGCATGTGGCACAAGTATATCCACTGATGAAATAATAATGCAAGTGGAGAGGAAAATCAAGCTTTTCTTTCAATCTTCTGTTTGAGATGTATTTATCTAATGTAAGGTTTTGATAATAAATTTATTTTATTTTTCTGCTAAAGATGGTTTTCATTGATTTTGATTTTTTTAAAATATCTTTTGCCCTTTGCTTGTCTAAACTTTTGTTTTAGGTTACGATATCTATCAGTGCTTATATTCCTAGCTACCAGAGGCATTGTTGGTTCTGAACAATTTAGCTTGTGCAAACATGCTTATTGAGTGAGTACAAAGAGTTATACTGTTGGATTTTGAACACATATTTAGTAAAGTGAGGACAAAGTGTTAACTATACACTAAACTTAGGGTTTCACTTCTATGACAGAGATGGTATGCTTATTTTTAACTTTTTTTTTTACAATGAAATTTAGATCCATTTCTGGCTGAATTATAGCTGATTTTCTTGTTTGTGCTTTTCTTATTATAATGTTTATAGTATCATACTTTTGCATCCTTCTTGATTTTCTTGTGTGACCTCTGTTAATTCTCTTGGGCTTCACTGTCAAATTATTATGGATAATTTTAATCAAGTTGACAATTATGCTTCTTTTGCACTTTTTTAATGTCTGTCTTAAGGCCTCGTATCTTGAGGAAGGGGCTATACTGACTTTTATTTGGAGGTGAATAATAAGGGACTTTATTAAAAGCGAAACATACCATTTGTCATTTGATTAACTTGTTTTGAACTATTGCCATTTTTAACTGCCAGAATTTTCAAGTTATGATTATGTACTTGTGGTACTGGTTAGAGCTAAGATTGTTATTAGATTCATTACTATCAATTGATCAGGGCTTTATTATATTTAGCTCTTTTTCTTTGCAACATTTCTGCTCATTTCTAAAGAGAATGCAAAGGTGGATGAGCTGTAAAAGATGAAATTAAATAGCTGAAATTCGAAATGATGGGGGCACCTGTAGACCCAATATAGATTTACATTTGCAAATCTGGCTGAAAACCACAAGGGGTCACAAAGAATGGTTCCTTGTTTTTTTTAGATATTAAACAGCAAAAAACTAAAAAATACATATACTACTATTTTCCCTCAATATATCCTTGTAGGGGGTAAAGTTCCCTAATCACGTCATGATATAAACATTCATTAACTAGTAACTTAAAGGTTAAAACTAATTCCATAAATTAATAAATAGATGTTCATTTTCTAAGATGCCTAAAGAACGATTAATCTTATGCATGGACATGCAAGCCTCAAAGTGAGTTGGAAGCATATGTAGTTCTAGCGAGTGTTCATGTGCTCCATTGTTTGACTTGATGTGCATGAAAATGATGTTAAAACTAATATTATTGATAATCGGTGTAAGTTAGATTTCTAAAGTTGGCACTTTTGAGCTTGTATCACATGACTACGGATGTGCATGTTGGCTGCATGATCTCTTCTGGTAATACAGATTATATCTTTTAGACTAGTCTACAGTTTTCTGAAACCATTTATAGAGAGAATTTAACCACACCCATACTCTCTTTTGACTTTGTCTTCATGAGGAGTCCCAAGTGCTTTGAAATTCACCACTGCAATTCATGATGTATTGATCTCCAGTCTTATTACAAGGGGATATAATTCTGATACCCACTTTGTTTGGCCAAAGTATTACAAATATAGAATTTGAAGATTAAGCTAGATCAAACAACCTGATGAAATCCCTAAGATTCTTGATGGATAAATAAACAAGATTATTCCTCACTACTGATTGCCTCCCAGGTTTAACTCTAATCTGATAGGGCAAATCATAGAATGCGAATACAAAGGACAAGCATCAAGATTTATAAATGATAGTAAAAACAAGTAGTAGTTGAGAATTCACACAGAGAGAAAGAGCCTTTATGGCTACCAAGGGGCCGGAGAAGTTACCACAAACATAGCTGTGAAAAAAACTGGCAAAGATTAAAAAAATGATTTCTAAAATGCATAATGTGAAGACTGAGGCCAGAAAATCATAGCTGCTTATCTTAGGAACTCTCAACTTGCATTTTTAAAACACAGAAGAAAACTACGAAGCATTAAGGCGAGAATTTGTGTAAGCACTAAAAGTGAAAGGGCTGTTCCATGCCTGCAAACAATAATGGGTGAAAACAGGCTCACTACAGTTTTAAAGATTCAAGAGTGAATTAGTTCCCCTACGCAATAATGCATCACATTTGTTAACACTAAAATGCTTAAACTTGCAAAACCAGTAAGACAGATAAATACTGAGCTGATAGGATTTACAGCCTGAAAGCACCAAATATCAAACGAGTAAAGGTATTGTGAAATTGAAAAGACAGGTATTCTGGAATTAGATCTTCATTCAAAATTATCTCCTTTCCAGATGAATTTGATGCAGACTATTTTGCTAAGCATGTTGCATGTGCTGACATTATTCAACAGGGCAGGATGCATGTTCTCTGCCATATTAGATGTTAGTTCTTCACCTTTTTAGCTTCTCCATTTCTGCTTCCTATGATTGGCTAAATAAGTTTTTGGTTGTAAGTTATTCTTGTATAATGTTATTTTAATATTTAACTCAAGTTTATTGTATATTATTTTCCATAGCATAAATTGTTATGACAATTTGATGTTTGTATGCAGTAAAATTATTTAATTTTCAATTGTTCATGTAAGTTGGTAGCAATTTGCAGACAGCACAAAGCAAGCGCTTCTTTCAGTTATGTGGATAACCACTTCATGGGATATAAAGGAAAATGATAACAGCCATAATTCAAGCACTTCATATGTGTGTTTAAAGATCAAATGCATTGTCAGAACTTACCTAATGCTTCCATAAATTGGATACACGTTTGCAGAATGAATTTTAGATGTCTATAACAATAGTAGCTGTCAATGAAATTTTCTGCTTTTTGGTTTTGGGAAACAGTTAATGGCCATCAATGTTTCTCTAGTTAGTCCTTTTCATTAAAACTATTTTCTCTTGTTGAAGATTCTAATATATTAGTTTATGTTTATGTGTCAATCTTCAAAGTTGGTGTGGCTTCTTAGCTGCCATATTGCCAAATTATTGTGAATGAATACAACTATAATTGCTTTTTTCTTACCTCAAGACCAATGAATCGGGAGCTTGTAGCTGAAGCGATAAATCTGAAAGTATAGATATTGTCACATTCATAATGCTGTACATTTAGTGACATTTTGTCATTTTGGATGCTTATATATTGAATTTAGCTGGGTGATTTATGCCATTTCTTTTTGCTTAAATATGTGAATGCACATATTTAGTATATTGTTGATTTTGCAAGAAGAGAGTTCTTTGCCTGTCATTGCAAGTATTAAATTTCTTCTTATGCACTTGCAGCCCTTACAACAAATGATCTTGACAAGTTTTTGATGTCAATCAATAAGGAACCTGCTTATGTAGACTTAGAGGTAATTAGTCTCCTTAATTTTATGGAATTACACAGAAGCTAATCATATAAATGTTTGATTTGTATGAAGAGTGCTTATCTCTCTCTCCTTTTACAGGCTACAGTTCCTGTTGGAAAAGAGCAACTGCCTGATCTAGCAGTTCATGTTCCAACTGAAGTAATTATAGTGTCTAATATTTCACAACAGGAAGTGATAAGGTCTCAGAATACTTCTGATAGAGAGAGAGAAATCAGCAGACTTAAAGGTGATCATGCAGAAACTTTTTTGTTGCACATTTGTTTGGATTAAGTATAACTCCAGTGCTAATGAGAAGATGATTGGACGTGCTTTATTTTCTCCTAAAATGGTTTCATTGTATGAGTGCAATTGACAAGACCTTAATTTATTTGAATTTTGTGGTTGTACATGACATGAGTGGAACTGATTTGGGGTTAGGGATGGATGGTAAATGATTTCAATTATGTTTTCTGCAATTTGGGAGATGTTTATTATTTGTTTGTGTCCATAGATTGTCAAGGCCCTGTTTACAACTGAGCCGAGTCATGAGATCAAAACCTAAGGGCATAGTTGGAAAACTCGGACTCAGCGTGGACTCGGCAGCCCAAAATAGGACTCAGACTCGGGACTCGGCACAGACTCGGCAAAAAACTCGACTGGAACTCGACAAAGAAGACAACTGTAGTTTTACAAAAAAATAAAAATAAATTAATGCAGTTAGAGAACATAAGAGCCTAATTTGATTATCAATTTCTCATAATTCAAATATTACACATGTTATATGATCTTCAAACACTCAATATTTGAAATTTCATCATTCATACTCATAGTTTCAGATTTTCAAATGAAAAAAAACAAACAAAAAACAAGTTTTAAACATTCATACTCATTATTTCCAAGCGATGCCAAGAGTCCTAAGTTGGGACTCGGGAGTCCGATTCTAGGACTTGCACGAGTCACTCGCTAGGAATTGGGAGTCCTAACCTAGACTCTCCAAGACTTGGCTCGGGAGTCCTTGGCGAGTCGACTCGGCAAGCCCTAGGACTCAGGAGTCCCAAGAGTCTTTTCTAACTGAGCCGAGTCATGAGATCAAAACCTAAGGGTACAGAATTTGATCATATTTGTGTGATCCTTATCTGGGCCCAACTTATTATCTTATCCAAGTGCCTTTACCTTGCTTGGTTACACACCCTCTGTGTTAGGACAAGATATTAATGTTGGTTAGGCAGTGACATTGGAGTAGGATATGGTCTATAATGTAGATAACCATTATGAAGTTTTAGAATAAGTTATATAGTATATACTAAACATAAAGATATTAATATAAGACGTCAGGGTTTGAGTTTAGAGTATAAATAGGACTAATCCTCTTGGGCACTTGTAAATGTACATCTTTTATACTTAATATAAATCTGTCATGATTATGTATATATTTTTGTCTATTCTATCCACTTCTATGTTAAGGGGTTCCTCTCTTTTGATGACAAAGCCCAACACCCTCACTTTGTTTGATACATGTGATTTTTTTGCTTTATTTACCCACGATTGATAATTTATAGGAAGAATGATTTTAGTAATATTCTTATTTCACAAGGTTCATTCAGTGGAAATTTAGAGAGTATATAATCTTATTCTGCACCTTTTCTTCAAATTAAGATAGAAGAAATAAGATAACACGATAAACAATTATCGTTTATGGATATCATTTTCAGAAACAACTGCATGCAGTTTGTCATACTTGATTCATTCCTTAGGTCATTTCATCTATTACCATTCTACCATGAGCTTGAGTGGCCCTCTTGGCACTCATTGCAGCAGTGGGTCATTCAAACTTCAAAGTTTAAGTGGATCAATCAAGTTCATCAGGTACTGGTCATAGAAGAAATGAATGCTCATGATGTATGGGTTGTTGAAGGATTGGCTCAATTATTACAAGCTGCACAATATCTAAAAATATTGCCAAAAAAACTGTATTAGTGATTTAAAAAATTTATACCAATGAAAACTAAAGATTTTGAGGCAAAATTGTCAGCACATCTGAATTGGCATTGTTTGAAGACAAGCGCATTAAAAAATAAAATTATTCAGTACTGAAAGGCATTGTTTGTATCACATGTAGATTGACGGGAACTTTTTTCCCTTATCTTTTACATCATAAACATTGCACCTTTCTTGACTTCAAAATTATCTTGCTTATTTGCTCTTGAATTGCCAGGTTTCTCTTTGCTGGGTCCACTGTTAAAGCGAAATTGAGTCTTCTAGCTTTTTTTCTGCTCTCATCAGAGTGGATATGGCTTTTTGTTCAGTATGAAAGAAGCCATTTTCTCTGTTCATGCATTATAAGTGTGAATGCTTTGTATAGTCTTATTGTTTATTTGGTTTCTTGAATCCTTTCCTCTAGGCACGTTCAATCTTAAATCGTACATTTATTCTGTAAGCTTGTGTCAATGAAGATCCTAATTTTCTGGGAGAGATGATGCATATAGACTCTCTAGATAAATTTTGAAAAGAAGATTTCTTATTTTCGAGATTTTTGAGATTCATTAGGCATGCTACATGAAAGTTCTCCTTATGGAAACAACACTTCAAAACTTTCTGATCATTAGATAGTTTCTAGGTGAAGTTCAATTAACTGCGAATGAAACATTCATTTTTGAACATGTAAAGTAAATTAGGTAGAGTCCAATCTTTATGTATGAAAGAAAATTTTATGTCTGTGAATTTACTGACTATTAATGAGCAGCTGCCTTGTATTGTGACAGAGAATGCCAATCCAAAGCCAAAGCCCGTTACAAAAGTCAATAATGACAAGAAGGGGACCAATATTGTGGGTTCAACGGCATCTGTTACTAATGTAGGGAAACTTGTGAACTCCATCATAGATACAACAAGTGCTGCAATTCTTTCAGAGGTAGGTAGCTTGTTGTATGCTAACGATTACAATTACATTGGGAAATATTGTCACTGTGTTGGTTTCAATTTTTTGATATTCTGTATGCCCTTTCAGATTACAGAGGATGCTGTTAAGCTGCATGGGAAGGACCTGGGACCTGTTGTAGCTGAAGCAGTGAGCAAGCGCTTGGGTCCTGAATTGGAAAGCCTCATCGTGAGTGATTCACGGGCATTTACAGTTTCTGTTTTTATATATACTTTAGATGTATTGAGAATGCTCAGATATAACTGGTTTTCTCTATGATCTCTGCTTTGTTCCCTATTTAAAACTTTCTTCATGCTTTCAGGTTTGCAACTATAGCATTGTTTAATTATCTTTATGTGATAGTTTCCCCCCGCTTTCTTGTGATTACATGGTATTGTTATATGTTGAGGATTTTACTACTGCTTGCTGAAATTAACTTGTTCATTTTTCGCTCTGGTATTGCAGATGCTTTTAAAAAATGCAGCATACACACAAGGATTTACTTCAGGGATTGGAAGTCGATCTCTATCTAGATGATTTTTGTCCATCCCTTTATTGATGTTTTTATCGACTGTGTTTGATTGAACAGTATCATACCATTTGTATATGTCTTCTGTATGAACATTTTTTTTAATCACAGATCTGGAGCTTTGATTATGCACAATGGCCTGTTTTTGAGGGAGGTTATTCCAAAACATGTTTTTAAGGCAGAACTATTGTTAAATGAAATTCATCTCGTAAGACTTTAGATGTATGGTTTACTTCATCCTCCTTGGTCATGTAGTTCTAATGCTTGTTTGTTGGAAGTAAAGGTGTAGATTATGTTTCTTGCTTCTGATTTATTTTTCAATTACTGTTTTCCCTTCTCTAGGTCGCTGTTCATTTGTCTAGGCATCCTTATATTTCTTAATTCTAAATAAAATTTAGAACCCATTTTACTATTTTTCTTTTTAAACAGATGTAAATCAATGGTTTATCTGTATTTTAGATTCTTGGCTAGTTTCACATGAAGCAAACATGCCTTTCTAAAATGAAATCTTTGTTGCCTGGATATGTTTGGAATACCTTCAATATTATAGGCTAATATATAGGGTCGCATGTGGTACTCACTAATTCTAAGATTTTCTTAGGTTCTCCATTTTCTTTGGTATTTTTTTGAGTGATTCCATATATTGGCTACTCCATATGTGAGGTACATTTCATATGTTCTGATTCTATTCGAAAAGTTTATGGCACTCTCCAATATCTTATTAAACATGCTGTGGCCGATCTTTAGTAGCAACAAATCTACATTGAGAACCACTGAATTTGACATAGTTTTGTGGTTCACTGAAAGTCCATTGATGAGCCAAATTCTGGCCAAAGTCCGTTGACGAGCACAATTTTACATTTGAGGTGGGTTTTAGTTTTTCCACAGAAGTCTTTTCCAATCATTTTAACTTGGATCAATGACTGTAGATACTATCATGTGACATGTACAATCCGTAAATTTCCTAGAGTACTAAATAAAAAAATAAAACTCGCTTGAATTTTGGGGAAGGATTAAACATTTTTCAATTGGTGTTAGTCTATGTGAAGTGGGCAATGCTATATACATTCGATTGAAAGAACAATTATGTTTTTGACTATCTTAAGACAAGTTTGGAGGTGGATTTTGAGTAACCTACTTGTCTCTGGCTCTAATAGTTTTAGGATTTTTCAGTGACGCTTCCCTCTATTTTGTGCCCGTCGTTTCTCAAGATCTTTTTTTTCATGCTGAAATCAGTGAATGATCAGAACTGTAAATCTCGAATGGGTTCAAATCCATATGCAACAGTATCTTCTGCTACACCAATGTTTCTCAACGGCACAGTTCACTCCAAAGGTTCATCTTTGAACCAAACACAATCTCGGTTCTAATCTCCAATCTTGCAACACACGTGCCAGCAATATTCATACCATCGTATCTGTCCGACAAAAATGGCAGAATCAAATCCCACACTTACCATCAATCAGAAAAATCAGATGTTCACATTTTTTTCCTAGAAGCTTAATACTCTTAACTCTGGACCATGAAAGCCTCGTGTTCTTTATTAAAATCAACTTTGATGCCATTAATGTAGTGTTCCAATTTGCTCAACAAGAATATGCTCCTCCAACCCCAACCCGTAGTTTCAAAACTGGTGATTCGACAAAACTCAGCAGACTTAATTTCAACCCTGATTCTGTGATTAAACAAAATCTTGACAAATTAAAAAAGTACCCAAACTCATTAAAAACAAAACAATATCATGGAAAATATAGTTAGAAAACCATATGAAATGAACATTTTTGAATAAAAAGGTGTCATATCATATCGTGCAAATACAACAACATATAATATAATATGAATCACTTGATTGAAAGTCAAAGATTACTATTTCATTAAAGTTGCAACATTTTAGAGTTTTCTCTTCCCAACTAACTAATGGTTGCGGATCTACTACTTTGTGTGTTGTGGCATCATCTCTGCCCTCAAATGACAAGGTAATGACTCTTTAGGACTATACTCAACCTTAGCCATGATCTCCTTTGCTTCCTACTTTTGCTTCTAGAATGTCTTTCTATTTCTTTCTTAAATTTGACAATCTCATCTTCTATAAACATGGGGTTCTCATTGATGGTAGTTTAGTTATTATATAGATTTATATCATCCAATTCAATTGGCTAATGACTATAAAACCCTCCCACCTTTTTTGAAAGAAGTTGAAGATTGCATTGCACAAAGATGATGGTATATGTGTTCTTGTGTCAATGTATAATGCATTTTCATGTGATGAAATTAAATAAACTTCAATTGTGTTCACATCTATAAGCACGACAAGGTTAAGACAAATTTCAAAGGGTTAGCCTATAATATTTGTGGATTTTGTACCCCAAAATTTCCATCAAGCAACAAAAAAGAACATTCACAATTTTGTAAGTAAGAAATTTAATGACAAAAGATTTGAAGTGACAATTGGTATTTTTGTTATTTGATGCTTGGATGGTTCTCCCTTGATAACTAGTGGCAAAAATATAACCTCAAATGGCATCTTTCACATGCATGTTGAGAGGCCTTTAATAACTTCTTTATCGATGTCCTTGATGTTTGTTGAGATGACAAATTTAAGATTAAGAAATAGCATTGCTGCATGAATGGATTGGTAGAGTTGATTATTCTACTCCCATCAATGTCTCAAATGGGTTAGAATTTTTTCAGTTCTCCCTTGTAATACTTTTGGATGAGCTCTTTGGGCTTGTCTATGACCTCTTATAGGTTGCCTTTTGAGTTTTACTCCCCATCTACCAATAACAATTCTTACTGAAGGTTTTGACATATACAATAAATTGAAGTTGAAATTAAAAATAAAACTTAATTTTGTTAACTAGTATCTAATAATTACAATTAAGAAAAGATTAATTGAAAATATATAATTTAGAAGTTAAATAGAAGTTTGAAGTTACCTTGATAGAGTCATTAATGCTCTTTGTAAAGACATCATAAAAAACATTTTCATGACCTTCTCTACTTGCCTTATTCAAATAAGAAAAATCCATCCATGATTTGCGTACAACATTTGTTTTACATGTGTTATTAAATTATAAAATTCTATGCTAGGTGATTAAGTTAGTTGCAAATGTCATGGTAGTTGCTTGCATAAGCACATATCCTTTGACAAGATCTCTCATCAAGCAAAGCACCTTAGGGTGATTTTAGATATATTTGGTGATATTCTTGCTCTCTTCAAACATGTACTTCACCTAATCAAGTTTGCCCATGTCCTCCAAGAGGATCAAGGCAATGCACTATACAAGGGGCCTAGATAAGTAATAAGTGCCTATCCTTCGGAAATTTCCTTGTGGCCACATACACTATTGCATTATCTATCACCACTTGAATCACATTCTCTATGCCAACCTCTAAACAACCTTCTCCAACATTTTACTTAGATTCTTCACATTCTTCACATTCTTCACTATGTTTGAGGTGTCATTGAACCTCAAGAACCCTAATTAACAACCTAAAGCAACAAAAAAGTTGACAAGTGTGTAGTTCTTTCTATCTATTCACTCATCTAATTTTATGTTGCATCTATATTTGCACTGTAACTTTTTCTACATTTCATAATTGATTATGTATTTGCCATTGCATTTTGGAGTAATGACCCACTTAAGGCATGTTGAGTAGGTGCCTTGTATTAATTCCTTGCAACGGTCAAGGCTATAACTAAATAGTCCTTATATGATCTTATTATCATGTTGAAGGATTTTTTTTGTGATACCTAAAAATTGTACAAGCCATATTTGGCTACTCTTGCTTGTGCTTGTTCCAACTTGTACTTCTAAGCATAGATTGCAAATCTAGTGTGTTCCATGGCACACAAGTTTTGCATACAACTATAGCTTGATGAAGTGGACAAGACATGAATTTGTGGACCATGATAGGAGTCCACAAACTCTCTTTGATTCTTGTGCTATATTGGAATTCATTACTTATGCAATGGTTGTTTGTCTTTTCCTTCTCAAATATTTATTTTTGGATCAAAGATAGAACCACATTTTTCTCCCGTTCAATCTCTAGCGAAAAGTTTAGGCACAATTTGGCGTTGCAACTAGGGATTTGTGCAAGATGGTATTTGAAGTGATTGATAACTCCACTTATCTTCAAACCATAGTAGTTGCAAAGGATCATTATGATGGTCAGTATTGGTACACCATGCTTTCAAGTGGCATATTTTGTTGATGTTATAGCAATGGGAGATATCTTTCTCTCAAATTTAAAAATGATGTATAAATAATACCAAGGTAAGTCATACTTGTTATATATAATAATTTTATGAAGAGTCACCTTGTTTCTTAAAAGAGGCCAACCCAAATGAAGAGTCACCTAGTTTTGTATAAATACAAGGTGATGATCATTCATTTGATCATAAAGTTCATTCATCATAATTCACATTCCTAGAAGAAGTTCATACTTGAGCAGCAGATCATCATCTTGTAGCAGTAGATCATCATTTTGTAGTAGCAGACCAATTTCAAGGAGAAACATATTCATTTGTATCTTTGCATCTAGGAGAGGTGCTATTATTCATTGTCTCAAATTCGACATTGTGTTGGGCCTGAGTTGTAAGCAAATTTCCGCTCTTATTCCTTCAATATATAAGAGATATATTTGCTAGGTTTTTCTCCCTCGAGTAGGAGGGTTTTCCTAGGGTATCTTGTTGTGTTCATTGTCTTATGTGTTGCATTTTCTGATTGCTTTCATTTCTGATCCTAAATATAACATGGTATCAGAGTGGGTCTAAGAAAAGATTTGATAAGATTTGTTTAAGCAGTCAAGTCAACTTTTCATCTAGGGCAGATCTTTGAAGGTGAATTTGTGCGGAAAAGGATTAAGGTTATGAGATAGGTCAATGGAGGGGAGTTCACCTCCAGAGGATTTCTTTGAAATCTCTGAGGCAGGGATCAAGAGGGAGTTTTGTGACTCACTAAGAAGTGAAGGTTGCAGTGTTGCAAGGCCAAGTGCAAAATCCTTGGAAGACCTCTTCAGCAGCTGAGAACAAAATTGCACAAGATAGTTAATCTGGATTTGACATTGGTAGCTCTACAAACCTATTTAGAATAAGGTGATCTGGGATGAGGTCGAGGAGGACAGTCCTGGACTCGAGCAAGTCAATAATGCTAGAAGTGTGCATTGGAAACCGCTCCTCTAAGGTAAGCATTGCAGACAATCTTGGATGAGGAGGTCAGGAGGTTGATGCAAGTACTTGGAGCTCCAGAGGGAGTCACATCATCATGAAGATTTGTTGTAGTGTATATTTCTTTGAGACGGAGAAATATGAGGTGAAAGCCCTTGTAGTGTATATTTCTCTGAGACGGAGAAATATGAGGTGAAAGCCCTTGTAGTGTATATTTCTCTGAGATAGAGAAATATGAGGTGAAAGCCCTTGTAGTGTATATTTCTCTAAGATGGAGAAATATGAGGTGTGAGCCCTTGTTCATCTCTGTGACTGAGATGAGACGTCATGTTGAGAGACTCCATCACGACATCACGTTGAGAGACTCCGTGATGAAACCTTGTACTTGTGTTTCTTTCCACACATGGAAGTAGCCATGGTGGACATCATGTTGAGAGACTCCATGACGACATCATGTTGAGAGACTCTGTGATGAACCTTTGAGTTTTCCACAAATGGGTGTAGCCATTGTGGGCATCATGTTGAGAGACTCCATGATGTGGATATCTAGAAAGGTACCTCCCTAGCTAAGAGGAAGTGTTGATGTTATAGCAGTGGGAGATATCTTTCTCTCAAATTTAAAAATGATGGATAAATAATACCAAGGAAAGTTGGACTTGCTATATATAATAATTTTATGAAGAGTCACCTTGTTTCTTAAAAGAGGCCAACCCAAATGAAGAGTCACCTAGTTTTGTATAAATACAAGGTGATGATCATTCATTTGATCATAAAGTTCATTCATCATAATTCACATTCCTAGAAGAAGTTCATACTTGAGCAGCAGATCGATTTCAAGGAGAAACATATTCATTTGTATCTTTGCATCTAGGAGAGGTGCTATTATTCATTGTATCAAATTTGGCATTGTGTTGGGCTGGAGTTGTAAGCAGATTTATGCTCTTACTCCTTCAATATGTAAGAGATATATTTGCTGGGTTTTTCTCCCTTGAGTAGAGGGTTTTCCCAAGGTATCTTGTTGTGTTCATTGTCTTATGTGTTGCATTTTCTGATTGCTTTCATTTCCGATCCTAAATCTAACATATTTTTCACAAAAAATCCCACTTCCTGATGCCTTTTGGATGCAATTGAAAAATAAGATAATCAGATTTAATCATTTCCAATCCTAGTATTGATTACTTTTTACAAAACTATGATTTTGAGAGTTATAAAAAATAAACATTAAATATCATATATATTCAAATCCTTCAAATACTTGAGAAACACCTTAAGAATTAAAAATCTAATGATAATGCTAAAAGAGAAAAAAAACCACACTACAAGAAAATTGTAAAATTTTCTCCTTTTCAATCCCTTCAATCACGAGCTTGAAGAGATAAAATGTAGTTGAGAATGATAAATGAGGGGTGAATGTAGATTTTTTAGCATTTCTTGGACATTTTTGGTATGCCACATTTGGATGTACTACTACTTGCAAGCAAGTCCATGGCAATTCCTTAGTGATGTTCATTGAGTGCTCATAGGAAAACTTAGCAAGAACTCACCGCTAGCTCATCTGTGAGTAGCAAGCAAATTCGAGTGTGATTCAATCAATTGCACTTCATACTTCAAAGTACTCGAACAATATTGAAACACTATACTAACCTATATTTGATATTTCAATTCACAAGATAATCTTGCTCCTAAAGCTTTTGTGGTTGCAATTATAAAGTCAAAATCTAGTATCTTGTGAGGGTTGATAAGTTCATCCACTTCAATGCTTTGATGGTTTTCATGAATCTAGTATCTTGTGAGGGTTGATAAGTTCATCCACTTCAATGCTTTGATGGTTTTCATGTATTAATTTAAAACCCGCGCATTATAAAACCATATATATGATTGCCAATTAAGTTCTTTATCATAGTCTTATAGAGGAATTCAAGACACATTCTATTGATAGTTTGTTTGGTCTCATTTTTTAGTGTATTTAAGGGGAAATTGAATTTTATTGTTTCATAGTATGTTGTAACCATACAAAATTTTCATATTGAGTCATTTTTTGTCACATTTATATTCTTCATTTTGCGAGCCATTATTCAATACTTGTTTTTTTTCAAGATCTAATTAGTGCCTTTGCACAACTCACAACAAATACTTTCCAACGCATCAAATGAGAGGGAAAATAGAGCTTGGATGAGTGAAAACACATAAAATTTACTAAAGCATGTAAAAAGGACATCCTTGTGTATTGAAGCACACCAATACATCGAGTGATCCAAAGTTGGTAAAAGGGTGAAAAAGGGCCTCTTACACTATTAAAGCACACCTCAAAAAAGGAAAGATAATTTTCAAGTTTCAAGTCATGAAAAATGGATGTCTAGTGTATTCGAACACTCATCTCCATGAAGTGTTTAATTTTAAGTGAACTTAAGTGAAAAAAGAGATAACAAGTGAAAAGGCATGCTTCTAGCCATAAGTTGTCCAAACTGATCTAAAAAACATAACACATAAAGGGTTATTAAGTAAAATTTGTGTGCCTTTGTAAACAAATGTCTAATTGCAACTCCAAAACACAAAAGAAGGCATCAAGTCAAAAAGTGCATGCTTTTGTGAAGAGATGTCCTAATTTCAAGTCAAAACTCAGAAAGGGACAATAAGTGATTTTTTTCATAAGTTGTCTTGCAAGAGTCACACAATTGACTCAAGTAGCCAGGATCACCTACAAAACCAAAAATAACCTTCCACAATGTTCACAAGATGCTACAAGATACATAATGTATAAAAATAACTTTGTTTATATAGGCAAGATGAAAGATAAGACAATGTAGAATTATGACTTGAGTGTCATAATTATATGACACGAGACACAAGAAGTGAACTTAAGAGTGTCTAAAGTAAACTTAATTTAGTGTGAATAGGACCTAGATGGGAACTAGTTAGGTAATAATTATATGACAAGTGTCATAATTATATGACATGAGACACAAGAAGTGAACATAAGATTGTCTGAAGTAAACTTAATTTAGTGTGAATAGGACCTAGATGGGAACTAGTTAGGTAATATACTATGTTCACAAACACCCCCTTAAGTGCAACTTAGGCAAGAACCAACAAATATAAGAATGCAAAGATGGGTCTTGAAAACAAGGCTTTGTTAGGTATCCATGCACAAAATATCTCTCACAAATGGAGTAAAGGAGAAAAACCTATAGGGAAAGCCTCACCTCCAAAAGAGAGAAAACATGAAAAAAAACATGTACAAGTGATAGGAGGGCCCAAAATGACCCCAAAGGAACACATCCATCATGGTTATACAATAAATATCCCCTCATAGGAGAGAAAGAGAGACTATCCCCCCATAAAGAAGTAACTCTTATGCTAATAGTGAATGCTCAAAGATAAATACTGAAGAGTGTCCATAATCAACAAACAACATTTCTTTCCTTGGGAAGAAATCGATCCAATGGTGTATGCAAAAAAATCTCTCCAAGAAGAGAGATGAGAGAAGAGTTTCATGATATGTGCCTCTAAAAATTATAAAAGTGTCTACATGTTAGAATCAAAGAATGTCTCAAAGCAACGAGATGAAACCAATCCAAAAATTTGTGAAGATTCATGATGAATAATATTCTATACACAAAGATGATGTGATAATAGGCATGTTGTAACTATAATGGAAGAGTAAATGCATATCCTCAAGTGTGTCCTCAAAATTTGCAAGATGGGACTCACAAAACAAATCTAGAATACCTATGAAAAATTCATCCCATAAAGCTAAATATAGAAGATAAGAAACATCTTGCTAAATTGAAGTATAAGAAGATGGAACATCATTGAACTCTAAAGAATCAAGAGGAGAAGGAGATGAAAGATCAAAATAAGTCTCAAGAATTAGAGTGGGTGAAATAACACCAAGCTTCAAGTGATCAAACCTCTCCTTAGAAATAGAATTCACACTAGATGCATGAGTGGGAGTATTAGTCTAAGGAACTACAATATCATCAGGGAAAAATGTGAAAAGGTGTACAAATGAGATGCATGATCAACCATCCCAATAAAAATTATCTATCTACTCTCCAAGTATCTAATAATTATTAAATCAAGTGTGAAATCAGTAGTATTCCTTGATTCACTATGTTCAATCAAATAAATGGAAAGAAAAATTGTTAACAAGGATGGAACATAAAGTACATTATTGAAAGTTCTTTCTCCCATATCAATATATCCTTTCTCACAAACACACATTTTTTTGTTGTTCCCCATCAAGATGTGTGGTAAAGTACAAGGTTCAAATAAAGAGGACATTCCTTATAATGCATCCATGTGATGTGAAGCTCCAAAATCAAGAAGCCATCTCCTTGGCTCAAGACTTGTAGATGTAAAAGGTGCCTTTTCCTCCATCTTTTCTATCACACTTTCCACTCCAACTATCCCTAACAGTGTAGATTATAATGGGGTAGAAGAATAATATGAATTAATGACATTTTTGAAGGTAATTTGATATTATTTTTTTAAGAAGGCATTTCAACTCACCAATCTATTTTTTTTGTGAACATTATGTTCAACATGGCCAATTTTATTTCAATAAGCACATGTGGGTTTCTCCTTATTAGATGTATCTTGTTTAGAAGAGATGGGACACTCATTAAATTAAGTCTCATATTTTAGTTTCTTCTTACTTTTTCCTTTAGGTGATTTGGCTACCAATCCCTAACTCTTGGGAGGTGCATCTAATTGGGTAATCTTAGCTTGCTTTCTAGTCAGATGGTTGTTAGGAAATAATGCATCAATGTCGAGTTCATTTAATCCATTTCCTACATAACCCCACGAGAGAAAAGCATGCATACAAGACTACAAAATAACCATAATGCATAGATCAAAATATACAAGCCACAAGACAACACAAGATATACCCTGGGAAAACCATCAAGAGGGAAAAAACCAACCTCCAAAAGCATCCATACTCCATCTATTATTCAACAAATAAACAATACATGCACTTACAAAGTTACCATGAATACTTATGAAGCATTAAGCCTCTCCAATGCTTCCTCCATGTGTCTAAGTATGAATCCACACATCCCATGCCATGCTTCACATATGCACTTCTGAAAAAGACTCAATAATGATAGCTCACTCACCCAGCCAACCTTAACCACTAGGAGTGTGTTTGCTTTTCTAGACACAAGCTCACACAAATACAACCAAGTGGTAAGATAAAACCATGTGCCACAAAACCATGTGAACACAAAACTATTGACCCCTCATTTAATATTGGGTACTAATTTTTCACTTTATTAAATGCTTCCCCAAATATTAATTTATTATCTTATGTCTCCCACACATAAAATAATAGCCCAATGTTACAATACAACTTTACAAGTGGTCCCAAATAATTATCTAATGTGGCTAAACACACTTCCTAGGTGCACCACAACTAAAAAAAAAATTAATTATAAAAGTTATAATATAACAATTTATGTAATGGCGTACAACACCAAATCCTAACATTCTCCCACTTGTGTATATTACATAAGGGTAAATCAATGAAATACATCATCATAGCCATACATGAAACCACATGAATATCCAACATGCTATCATGTTCCATCAAGATACCTACAATAAAATCAAATTGACCACCATCTCAAGAAAAAACTCCTCTCATCCTCCAACATATCACTATGGAAGAAAAGGAACATGCCAAGGTGAAGATGCACCAATCCAAGAACACAAGCATCAAATCCAAGTAATAACAAAAAGGCTCCAAGCTATTGTCAAAATAAAAAACCCACATGATCAGGAATAGCATTCACAACACATGCTAATACATCTAACTAACCATACCTCCTAGGTATCAACACCATCAGTAAACTCATGCCAACATATGCAACCCATAAATCACAATCATAAGCTCCCTGTATCAAACCTATCAATGAAAACATACATATCCAAGAACTCCCACTGCATGGGTAATATCAAATCTAAAAATGAATGACATATCAAGTCTACCAATCAATAGTATATCAAGGTGTGATAAATGATCAACACATGAACAACCGAGAACAATCACAATGATCTACACATGAAGCCCAAGTAGTTACATACTCTCTCACAACATGTCACCACAATCCTTATAAACATGAAACTCCAGGAAGGAAACATAAAATGAAGAGAAAAATTGTAAATCATGTCCTACCAACACCTCAAAGTGCTAACGTTGTGTCAAGTATGATCTCCTTACAACCCCAAAATAAAAACCTCAACAACACTCATCCATTCAATATCAAAGATCAAATGCAACATATGAAACATGTAGAATGCCAACATGGATGTAAGCCTCTCTAACAAAGGAAATAAAACTCAAAGTATCCATTCCCAAATCAATAAATCAACCTAATGAATATCTCCTAAACTCCTCATCAATGTCATGATAACATAAATAAACTCATTTGCACAAGGAGATAACCAATGCTAAACATCCCTCAAAATGGGTCCTCCAGAACCAACCATCCATAGCTCAAGATCCATATCTATGAAATATAAATCATAAAACTCATGCTAATCTATCCTCAAATGAGTCTCCAAAAATCAATCACCATGGCTCAAGGCTTGTTCCCATGAGAAAAAAAACACGTAATATAACACATCTAAAAACAGGATGGGCAATACCTATTAGATGATAAATTGCCAAGTAGACCAAGAGTGGGGAATGAAAATGCTCCTCTAGGATAACCAAGTCATCATGACTCGAAGAAAAATCTCCCCTATAGGTCCATCATGAACTCACATCCATATCTAGGTGAAATCTCCTCGGTCTTCTTTCTTAAACCTCATCAAGAGTAATCATATCAAACAAATGTATCTAATCATAAGAGATCTCCAACCTCACCTAAGTATCCAAGTATCCATGAGCTCCTGAAGTTGATCAATTCATGCTAAGCTCCAAATACAACACTACACTATCATGAAGCTCCCAAGAAAATGCCCAATTATTCAATACAAGAGAACCAACAAGATCAATGTCAAAACTCCAATCATAAAATCGAGAACCCAACATGACATCATGATCTAATCATCTCCTCCTAGGATATCATATGCAACAATGCATACATCCTGGTCTCAAGAGAACTTGTATCATGTCAATACTCAAAACCGATATCTAGAGTAATCTAAGACACAATACCAAACACACTCTAAACCAAGAATCAACATCTCTAATCACATGAAGATAACCATCTCTTAATAGTGAACCTGTAAATATGAAATAAATATTTTGTAACAACAAGATCTAAGAGCTCCTCCAAGACATCCACAAACACTAAATAAGATAATCCATCACTAATGATGAATCCACACCACTGCCAACAAATCTCACTAAATTGTGATACTGAGCTATACATGGCATCGTGACAACCATCTCCTAAATGAAGATCACCCATGGTCCACACATGCAACTGCAATGCCAATAACACCAAGTAGAGCCAAGATCTACAAGCCAAGAAGATACAACCACCATCAAAACATCAAGAAACAATCCTACACCACCAAGTCATCACTATTAAAAGCTCCCATTGAAATGTGTAACTAATGAAATGTAAGCAAGCTATCATGACATCATGATAAAAGCACACACTACAAGTCCCAAATGACTAATTAGGTACTTTAATCATCCATCCTCTCATCCCAAAGAAACATATCGATGCATAAATGACCACAGATAAGGACAACTAACAAAGTCTACATGAAAACTGAATCAATCTTGTGGATATAGACAATCCACATTTGAGTCATCCTACTACAAGCAAATGGGTAGCTAATCCAAAACCTATATAACTTGAAGATACCAAATAATGAAGCATGCAAACTCATAATCACATTAATAACTTGCAAACTGAGATATCAAAGAAGATAATCCTATAGACAACAAGACTCAAACACAAAATCAACCACATATCTGATTTGCTAAACATGTCCAAAAATAAGTAACCATAGTCAAGGAAGGTCATACAAGCATCTACTAGATAAAATCAACCTCCTAACACCAAACTAAAACACCACCAAACAACTACATACATGATCATGTTGTGCCAATGCTCAAATGTACCCACATATCGATGACACCATAATCATCACCAACACTGTACATGCCCTCAACTATCACCCACATGAGACTCCAAGTCTCTACATGTGTCAACCCATGTCCTCAAAACCGAAGACAACTTATGTACCTATTGCCATCAAATTCTCTTTGAAAAACACCTATAAACCTATACCAAGAAGAACCAAACTGATAATCAATTGTACCATCATAAATATCATATAAAAACATGTACTCCCTTAAGGTTTTGCCTCTTGAATCATCCATAATTTTACACAATCACACCCCAAATCTCAAGCACCTACAAGTGATCAAACGAGTATTATCCTCTCTCTGCATTGAAATTTGAAAATCTACCTGATCCATTGTATAGTACACAGTACATGCTCTCCAACACCTATTCAAAATCAATAATATGATTTCGTATGTAAAAATTATGACCATAACCCTGTATAAGAGAACATCTAATTTTTGGGCCCCAAAAATGATGAAAATAGAAAAATAATGGAACCAAACCTATACCATTGCGTAGTGCTCCGAGATAGCTTTTTTGTCGACTATTGGAAGTAAAAAATCTAGCATCTTGAGTGAAAGTTATGCCCATTTAAAAAAAAGTTCCCCAATTAGGCTTATTGAGTGGCTATTGGCGGTCCCTAAGCAAAGCCACCAGTGGCCCCAAGTGGGGGTTGACATGACTGTGGTGCTATCAACGTGCAGCCTGTCAGACCTACAATGCAGGGTACAAGGGTCTACGAACCCCCACCCTAATAATTTTAAAAAATAATAATTTGATTTTCAATAGTTTTAAGTCTTTTTAAATTTTAATTTAATTTTTATAAAATTGTAGGTTTTTTTTTTTTAACAAATTGATGGTTGTATGGTCATACGACCAAGGGGCTAATTGGGAAATTCTATATCAAATGCAAGCAAATGCCCCTTCTATGTTAGGATAGCTCCAATAACTTCTCTAGATGCATCACATTCAATGACAAAAGGATAATGAAAAATCAAAAATGACAAGTATAGGGCACAAGCTCATTACCTCTTTCAACTTATCAAAAGTTTTTTGAGCATCTTTAGATCATAAAAATGCTCCTTTCTTTGTTAGATTAGTCAAAGAAATAGCCAATTGAGAAAATCATTTTCTGAACCTCCTATATTAGCAACATAATCCCAAATATCCTTTGAAATTTGTTAGATTAGTGAGAGGTGTCCAATCTAGAATTACTTGGATCTTTTGTTGATCCACTTGAACACCCTTGGTACTTTTGACATGTTCTAGATACAAAATATATTCCAAACGTAACTCACATTTGGATAGCTTAGAAAATAAAGGTTGTTTCTCTAAATTACCCAAGACTGCATCTAGATGTTCCAAATGCTCCTCCCAAGTTTTACTATATATCAAGATATCATAAAAGAACAAAAATATATTTTTTTGAGTTGCTTACTAAATAATTATTCATGCATGATTGGAAAGTGGTTGGATCAAAATGTCCATAATAACATCAACAATCTATCTTCTCAACATCTTTGTCCCTCTGAGGAGGGTGACCCTCCCTTGATAGCTTCTCCCTTGGAGTTAGAGCCTTTCCAGGCTCCTATTCCGACTTTCGTGGAACCTTTACAGCCTCTTTCTACTGTCATTGTGCTACCAGTGCCAGATCCTGCTCGTCCCTCGTTGATCAACTTTGTTGGTCTTGTGATCATTCCTATCTCCTCTTCTTCGTTGTTGGCTCCCTCGCTGCGTGGTGGCTCCTCGCCTGGGGTGGCTATAGTGGATCCGCTCCCTTCGCCTCGCTCGGTGGATTTTTTGAGTCCTCTTGGTCGAATGTGATGAGGAAAAAGATGGGACTCCCTAAATCCGTTGCCTCTTCGTGGCCTTGGGTTTAGGGAGTTAGATTGGTCCCCTCTGGTTCTAGGGTTGTCTAGTCCTTGTTTGTGTTTCTATAGTTGTTGGTCAGCTATCTCTGTTTGTTTTTCCTCTAGTTTTGGTTTGAACTAGCTTTAATTTGGCCCTTTGGTCTCTCTGTGTTAAGGGTACAACACCCTGTAAATGTTGCTTATCTTATCAAAAACATCTTTGTCCCTCATGCAAATTTGATGGTATCCCAATCTCAGATCAATCTTGGAGAAGTAAAAAATTCCATACAATTCATGTATGAGCTCAACTATATTATATCTATTCTTGTTGGTCTTCTTGTTTAAGGCCTTGTAGTAGTACAATCCTTCTTCACAAGAACTACTGAATATGCAAATGCATTGAAGATAAGTCTTATAAATCCCATGTCAAGAAGTTCTTTGATAGCCTTATCTATCTCCTCTGTATACCCTATTGGATGATAGTATGGTGCAGTGCTAACAAGTTTAGCCCCTTCTTCTAACTCTATAGCATGCTAAAACTCTCTATTTGGTGGTAGTATTGGAGACATTTCATTGAAAACTACACAATGCCTATTCAATTTTTTTTAAATATCAACACGATGAGTACCCTTCTTTCCTAATGGAGACTTCATGGGAAGGATCAAGAATTTTTTTGCCTATGCTACTTGGCCTTTGTAAAAGATTCTCTTCATCCTCTTTGTTGTCACCACCCATGGAACTCCATTAGAGATCCATCTAAGGATAATTTTCTTTCCATCTACTATGAAATTAAACTCCATAGTTTGGTAGTTTTGTGAATACTCACCTAGAGAGTGCAACCATTGTACACCAAAAACCATATTAATATCTCCTAAACCAACCACATGAAATTCATCAGATACCTTATTGTCCCTAAGAGTTATATTGAGTTGCTTGATTGCTCTGGTGCATGGGATGGTGAATCCATCCTCTATTGTGACATTGAAACCTTCAAATGCTTCCACCTTCAATCCTCTCTTCATCACCAAGCCTTCATCAATAAAGTTATGGGTAGCCCCACCATCGATGAGAATGGTCATCCTTTGTCCTACACCCCACAAACCTTGAAGGAAATATAATTTGTGGATCTTGAGAGGGCATAAAGTGTACTCTCCCTTGTGACTATGTGTTCTTCAACAATATGATTGAAAAAATATTCAAATACCTCTGGTTCATCCTTTAACTCTGAATATTTATGACACCACTTCTATGTAATTTATTTCTTCTTTACCCAAGCATCTATGTCTAGGAGTCCATCATTCTCTACAAGAGAAACACAATTTCTTCATCCTAAGTTCATTCTTAGTCTCATTGGTCTTGCTTGATTTTGGGGGTAATGTATTAGGTTGAGGGACACTCTTATGAGGAGGCTTATATTATGGTATCAATGGTGCACTCTTGGAATAAGATTTTAGTTTGGTCACCAAGTCCTCCAAACTCAAATCTCCTTTGATGGCTTCTTACAAGGAATGCAGATCAAAATCTCTTACCAAACCCTTGAGTGAATCAAATAGACCCACAAAAAGAATCGAGTCTCCTTTCTATCACATCTTGAACCATCAGTGATAACCTTTGAAATTTTGTCACATAGTTCTCAACTATACTCTTGCTTAAATTGTGCTAACTCCCTAAAGTGAATCTCTAGATATTTCTTCTCAAACCTCTCCATAAATATTTGGCAAAACACCTCTAGGGTAGTGATTGAACCATGTCCTTGGGTCACCATTCCATGATACCACCACTTATGAGCCACATCCTCTAAGTGTAAAGTGGCAAAATTAATGGCCTCTTCTTCGAACATGGGGTTCAAGGAGAAGTATGTATCCAAATTCTACAACCACTCCATGTCTAAACAATCACTTGATCCATCATATGTGGGTATATTGATCTTCTCAAGAATTGCTAAATTTACCTATGGGGATACTCCTCACACCTTCTCCTTCTATACTCGTTTCTTGTCTTCATCTCATAATACTCAACAAAATTTATGCCATGAAAGATGGTAGAATCTAAGGCATTATATTTAGTGTGATACTTTTCCATTTCATCCTCTTGTCATGGGTGTATAGCTTGTTCTTCTTCAAGGAGCTATGTCTCGTCTCTCTCTAAATTTTTTTATTTGAATTTCTTTGAGATTGGGTTATTGAATTCACTAAATTACTTCCTTCTATCCCATTTGGAGTAGATTTCCCAACAACCCATTGCTGATTCATTTCTTTCAAAGTCCTTATCATATCTTCCATAGATTCCCTCAAGGTAGAATGAAATTCTCTAGCCAACTCTCTATTTCAGTCCTAATGACATCACTGAAGTGAGCTTCCTCATTTCTATCATCTGTAATTGCTTCTTTTCTCTTTTAGCTTCACAAGTACCTAATTTCCCTGTAACTTTTTTGTATGAACCCACATCACCACACACTCACAAGTTGGTAGGAAAGGAACGTTTTGATACCATTGTAATTTCCTTTCCTATAGTTTTAATAAAAATAACATATATACAATATAAACAATAATCTTCACTAGGTTTGAAACATTAAAAATATTAATCCAACTAAATCCAAACAACAACAATTAATTATAATCAAATAACATAGATCCACTAACTAGTCAACATGTGAACTTGCATAGAATGAATCAAAATCCAACAATAATTAATATTAATAATGATATGAACTCTACAACTGAAGGGTTGTTATGATAGTAATTACAACAAAACTTATAAATATGCAAAAAATGATGCACTCATAGAAAGATTGAATGGTACTGCAAGCTTGAAGCTCCAATTCATTTCTTGAGTGAGAATTCCCTTAAGAACCAAAGGGTCTATGTGCTCTTATTCTAGCAACCAATGCATTTTCATCCACTAATCATAGTCTCCTATGGTTTTTTGTCCATATAAGATCACTTGAACGTAAGTTCCTAGAAGACACCATAACATAACATGGATCCTTACGATTGAAATATTTTCATGCTTTATATACTACCTTCCCAAAAGATAAAATTGGTCGGCCAAGACCCAAAATGGTGCTAAGGCCCAAATTTGAGTTCCACATACTACATCACAAGTCGGACCTATAGGCCTTAAAGACTTCCTTGTCGAAGGTTGAAAGTTTGTTCTTCATTTTGACTTGGCATGGGTTAGGTGATAGCTCCATCAACCTCGATCGTCAATCTCTGATAACACATTAGCATGCATTGGGTAATAAATTTGATACTTGATCTCCAACAACATTTTGGTATGCATTGAACATCAACTCCAACTCTTGATCTCCGAAAACTCCTTGGGTGAGCAGTCTTTTATTTGGTTTCTGAAAAGGGGATATGACAAAATCCACATAATGGATGGCTTGGATTAAGCATGGAGATCATTAATATTTGGACCTCAAAAACTACATTAATGGTGGTATGGTCACCTTTATGCTCCATCATTGAATTCGTATTTAAATCCATGACCTTTGGATAAAAAATGGTTTTTGAGGAAGGAAGGACTAATTTGGTGGTTGTAGGAGTCAAATTAGACATTAATGGCACTTCTAGGGAGATCAAGAGATGGATATAGGTGAATATGATGAAATTTGAGGATATGTAGTGAAACAAAATATGAGAAATGGACATATGGGATTTCAAGTGAGGATTGGAAATCAAAATTGGATGGTAGAATGTAAGTCTTAAAGTTCAATGAAACTTTATGAAATTGGTGAAACAAACACATGAGACATCATGGTGAAATTTAGGGAAAAGATGCAAGACTAGACATTAGAAGAGGATATCGAGGTGGAGAACTAGATGTCTATAACTTATCTTGAACTCAACACAAGAGGAAATTAATGGAAAAGGGTTTTTAGAACCTTTGCAACATTTCAATGTGGAAGTGGAAATGGGAACTAGATATTTGGAATGAAGTATGGAAGTCCACTTAAGGTATGCATGAAAATAGATGAGTCAAAGTGGGAAATTAATGAGGAATTGGATGGATGAAGTGCAAATAGGATCTAAGAAAGGTCAAGAGGTGTAGTGGAATGTAGAAGTTAATGGTGACTCCCAACACCCCTAGGAACAACTGCTAGACCAAAATATCTTCCACAAGAGAGAAAATGGCAATAATAGGTTGCTATGATTATCGATGCAAGATTGATATAAATGTACATGAGAGGCCTTGTTTATAAAAGCAAGGTGAGGGATAGGATTAGACAAGATTGTGGCATGTGTCTTAATCCTATGTTATGAGACAACAACATTGACAACTATTAAATGACCTAGGATACCTATATTAAATAAAAGTTAAAAAGATAAGATATGATAAGATATTATCTAGACAACTAAGACTTCTAGAAGGAAACTTAGGACTTAAGTAAACTTAACATCTGAATAAGTCCCCCTACTAGGAATTAGCTAGGTATAAGACATTTATTCACACCAACATGGAATTCGATAAAAGAGGAATAAAATAAAATGTGAGAAACTGGAGTAAGGAAGGATTAGAGTTTCGGATGAGGAAAACATCCAAATGAACCTCAAAATTCTACAAATGAGAGGAGACAATAGAGTGTGGATAAACTTTGTAAAAAAGAATATGGGAATTGAATGTTCTGATGTTTGGAGGTGGGAAAAAAATTTGCAAGGGGAAGTTGGAAATGGTGTGGGGAAATCTTACGAAAGTGGACAAAGTGGAGGAAGTAAATATTTGGATCCACTTCATAAAATTAAAAGTAGAAGAGATGGGGGGTTGTTATTTTGCAGGAAAGGATGGGAGATTTGGGTGTTTGGTGGAATCTCACAAAAGGAGGAAATGAGGAATATAGAAGGGGAATGAAAGAATGTAGAAATTGATGTGAAAGTGGGTATGAGGACTAGAGGGGCTACAAATGTTCAATTGACCATCAAAATACTGCAAAGGGAGGAAATTAAGGAAAATGGAAAGATGGAAGGGCCTAATAGTATTTTCAAAGATTATATGTGAGAAATGAGGTTAGGACATGATATTAGACAAGTAGGAAATTTCTAGTAGTCCAAGAAAAGTTTGCAACTTCATAAAACACAAGTAAATTGATCATAACTTTTAAAATTATAAAATTTTGAGGTATTTAGCAACTTCTAATAACTAATAGGGATGTAGAGGATGAAGATGAATCACTTACATACAAATTCGACCAATGGATACCCATTCAATATTTCCTTAGATCAGTTCTATGTGATGGGTATAATGAGGTAAAATGCGCAAAACGACTTGGATTGAAAAAAATTAGGCACCACAAAGTTGGGCACCAACATGATGGAGGTGACTAGGTAGTCAACTCATTTGATTGGGGAATTGATAATTATTTGATTTATAATTAAGTTATAATATTGAGTTAGCCAAATTTATTGTCTTGACAATGGATTTGATTATTGACTTAACTATCTGTTGATCATGTGGTTAACTATTTTGATTGGATAATTAACTTACAAGGTGTAATTTAGGATTTAAATTAATTAAATTATGGATATTAAATATTATTTATTTATTTTATTAGGATTGTGGATGATGAAATATTGTAATTTTAGAATAAAGACAATACAATGAAAGTACCCAATTCAACGTTCAACAATCACTTTTAATAGAGCATGGAAATTGATAAATTAAATGAAATAACAAACATAGTTACCTTCACAATGCCCCATCTTACTCCATTGATTTAGATACACTTTAATAGTATGATATGTGGATTGCTCTTCTACTTAGCAGAACCTTGTGATAGAAAATGGATTAGATAGCATGAATTTTCAAAAAAAATGTGAATGATTGATGGCTTAGAACATGGTGATTTAATAACTTTTTCTTAATGTTGATCAACATTGGAGAGTTATTTGAAGGATCAATGGATGAGATTGATTGTGAGGACATGAGGAATGTGCATACAACATGTGTCCTTGTGAAGGGCTTGATTGATGAGTTAACTAGCTTCATGGATGAGTGAATTGACTGCATGAATGAGTGAAATGATTGCATGGATGAGTGGGACTAAGAGTGAGTCCGAGTGGACCGATGTGCTTTTTTAGTTAACTCAATTAATGGAATTAAGAATAGTATTAATAAAATTAATTAAATAAATTTATTTAATTAATGTGCATGAGGATAATAATAGATAATAAATAAAATATTTTATTAATTTTTTTAAAGGAAGTAAAAATAGAAAAAACATTGGAGGAAGTGTTAGCTAATTAAATAATTATTATTTAATTAAAGTGGATAAGAAGAATTAATGGATGGATTAATTAAATAATTTAAAATAATTTAATTAATGAGGATAAGAAAATTTGATGAATTAATTAAATAAATATATATTTTTAATTAAAGTGGATGAGAGAAATTAATGAATTAATTAAATAAGTATAAAATATTTGATTAATGTAGAGAGGAAAATTTGATGTAAGTGGTTTGTTAGAATAATTAAATAATTAAAGTTGTTTAATTAATATTGATGGAGGAATTGATGAGAAATGATGAGGAGATAAGACATAATGCATTACCCATTTTAGGTGTCTTCATTTTACCTCTCTTTGACACAATGTGTTCATTATGTTGTTTCAAAGACATAATGTTGGTACAAAAAAATTGGCTAGTGATGTGCTCCAATATGCCCTAGTGGATTAAGGGATGGAGGTAGGGTTCCCCCTTGAGAGATTGACTATTTTTTCTTTTTTAGTTGAACTCTCGATAGGAAGGATAGACTAGGTGTAGTGGATCATGGATGATAATCAAAATTATATTTGGGAAAAATGGGCAAAAAGGGTGGGATGAGATGAATAAAATGGAGACAAAATAGGTTGTAGAGGGGTACTTAGGGTTTTGGGATGGAGATGAGTTAGTATGGAAGAACAAATTTGGTGAAACATAGGATAATGAAGAATGAGTGAATTTTGTTGATCAAATATCAAACAATGAAAGCTATAAGTAGGTAATGGGGTGGATACAGAATGTGGAATGGAAAGGTGGTATTCTTTAAGTTATAATTGAAACATGTAAATATTTGATGTAGCAAATAGATGTTATGCACCAGGGTATAGAAGACAAGGGTGACAATGTATCCTTTGCATGAACTTTGACTCTACAAATAAAATGTTTTCCTTATTCATACTACACATACTAGAACCTTGTTAGATAATGTGAGGAAATAAGACTTAGAGCATGATATTCATAATACACAAAGGGTATTGAATGACCTTATATGCAAAGGATGATTATTTATGCTAGAATCCATTCCAACACATACAAGCTAAGTATTTTCCTAGGTAATGTTACAAGAACATTCCACAAACACAACATACACAAACTATGATCATGTCTCATTCTATATTTCTCTAAACACACAAAAATATTGAAAAATGAAGGTGGCCTCAAGTAAGCATTGGAAGGAGAAAAAAGATAAATCAACAAGAAAAAGACCAATTGATAAATAAAACCAACAACCACCATATCTCTTGCCAAAAGGGTATGTTGATATCTAGTTTTTCCTATTGTATGAAGGATACATTTGTTAAGGCATGGATTGGGATAATGAATAGAATTATTAGGTAATAGGTATGTAGGCATTAGATTGGTTCAACAATGTTCTTTTCTTACAATTTTCATGTTCAAGCTCTATGTTTTTACATGATACACAATTGTTTTGCTTGAGTGTCAAGTCTGGGAGGTGATAGTTTATAATGGACGGGATGGTGATTTATTTATGTGTATGTTTGTGGATATGAAGCACATGTTTTTTAATTAGTTTATTGATGGGAGGTGATGATGATAATGATAATTATACAAATTTTAGATTAGAAGCTAAGAGATGAGATGATGGTGATGGAATGATAATGATGAAGTAATTAGGATGATGATAATGATAGTGATGAGCAATAAAGTGAGATGAGTATGTAGAGATATTGAAGACCACTTGAGATATTGTTGCTAGCCAAGCTAAAATTGATAAAGATCTAGTTGATTGGTTGATTGATTGATGATAACATTGTTGATGATAAAAACAATGCAAGGATTATGTTGTTAATGATAAGAACAACATGATGATTAGGTATGATACATCTTAATGATGATATTTTGGATAAAATTGGATTAATATTTATAGCAAGGTTAGGAACAATTTTTTTTAGATGATTTGATATTACGCTAGAGTGTACAACAAGATGAGATTTATGGGGATTGTTTGGATTACAGATGGTGGAGTTTAGTTTGATAAAAAAATTATTCATGGGATGGTGAAAATGCTCAAAAGTTTCTTATATTTGTTTGTCATGGAAGATTTCTATATCACTAAGTGAGCATGAAGATAAATATCAAGATTTATTCCAAAGCAAGATGCAATCACTTGCCCCTAATTTATAGCAAGGTATGGGACATGATGAGTGGATGAATGGACTAGTGTGATGGAAATAGGTAGGTGAAGGATGGGGATGATGGCCATTATGAAAATGGATCTAGGATAAGGGATTTGACTTCCAAGGACTATCTCACAATGGGATAACACACTTTATCCAAGCTAAGGGGTCAAATAGGGCTATGTGGATGATGACATGATATTAAATGGAATATGGCCAAAATAAATGACCATGTCAAGAGTTTTCAAAAAACATGTCTTGAAGTATATGCCCCTAATCTTTGTTAAGATCAAGGTGGATAGGGAAGATTGATGGAAATTACATTGATTGAATAGATAGTGATGTATAGACAAATAGTGTGATGGATGAGACAAAATTCTCTCACATAGATAGCTAATTTTACATGTGATACCCACAAATGGTTTTTCATCATGGTACTTGTCCAAAGCACTATAAGAATGGTTTTCACTATTGGAAGAGTTATTTATCTTTACTTTTTCTTTTCTTTTGTTGATTTTTTCTTTTGAATGATCATCAACTATACTAATCCACCTATAAACATTGATGTAGATGTTGTTGTCATAATATTCCAATTGTGACCAACCTCGAGGAGTTGCCTTGCTATGATCATGATGCTTGAATATAAACCATGAATGTTATTGTGATCCTTGTTGATACTAGGGTTGGATTTATCTAAATGCACACATCATGATAAAGTGACATTAGAGTCCTTATGATAAAGTGTCGTTGTTAAGACACGGTGAATGTGAGAATTGATATTTTTGGATTTTAGGCGAGATATTATATTTTAATGGGGGATTGGAGACATGGATGAATGCTTTGGTAATTTAGATTTAGGATTTTTTATTTTCCAAAATTGGGAAGGTGGATGACGGATTGTAGATGTCAAATTTGGAGTGTTTAGACCAACGACTTTATACAACTTGCATGTTGGGATTGAAGACCATATTGAAGGAGGTGGACAATTATGATAAGTGGGAGGTCTTTCTGACATGAATCCATATTTTTATTGACTATTGTATTTGGTAATTTATGTGATCCAATTTTCCTTATGATCCATTTCAAATTCATGTGTCCACTTTGACTTTTGGATTCATTATCTTCAAAATTTTGATTTTGATCTTTTTATTTTTAAGAATCTTGGTTTTGTTGGTCCCAATCAATGGGTTGAAGGATTTTGGAATGATGGTTTATGATGTGTATTAGGGGAGTGATAGAAACAACCTTGTTGGAAGGACTACTTATGACCCCTATTTTTATGTTTGCATTAGATGAAGTTACCTCCAATATCATGGAGGTACCACTAACATCATTAGATTTCTTGATCAATGAATAACCAAGACCTTCATAATTGTGATTGCCAAAAAACTATATTGAATCCAAAATACCTTGTTCATGTAGGCCTAATAATTTTTCCTTGATACTACATGTTCTAATAGATTTTGTTTGCAATAGGATATGTGTTGTTTTAGAAATAAGATGTGAAATAATTTTTGTGTGGTTGGGAACCATCAATGTTGGTTATCTTCTCATCAGTAAGAAAGCCTACTTTAACAAAAGTGAGTGATCCAAGTTGATAGGGAATTGGTTATTTCTCTTTGTTCATGCTTGTTGCTTCATCATTTTGTAGAACATTTATCAAATCCATAGAAGCTTGCTTCTCAATATCTTTGAAATGAGTTTTAGGACTAAAGGACTCAACTTGTTCCTTATAATAGGCTATTGCATCGAGGTTGATGTGAAAACCCTTTTTATGGTCACTTGTTGGGATAGCATCATAGAGTCCCATGAATTCAGCCATAACTTTATCATATTTAGATATGTATAGAGAGAAGGACTCTTGTTGTTCCTAATCAATGAGTTTTGGATCAACAAGGGGATGATCATCTATGTGTACAAAGGAGGAAAGTGTCTCATCTTGGGAAGTGAAGGTTTTTAGAACATGGATGGGATCAAATTTAATTTTGGGATCATGGATCTAATGGAAAGGGATGATGGGATCATAATAGAAGTCTAGAGAGATGGGATCTTGATCAATGATAGGATAAAATTGGAGGATTTGGGTAACTTGATCTTGATTCATTTTAGATCTTGTTTCTTAATGCTTTAAATTGTTCTCTTGACATAGATCTAGTTTTATTGATGGATTGTGAGTTTGGATATGGATGGGGAGGTTCTTGGATATACTCAATATTTTGGCATGGTGATAATAGATTTTGAATAGGACTCTTCGGAGGGAATGATAGGCCATGGGATGCATGATGGTGTTAGGTCTAGGATTTCTTTATCTTTGATTGGACTTGTATAAAATTTTGGATTATATTATATTTTATTCTCTTTGTACTATGCAGATTTGAACTAAGGTTCTTCATATTGTTTGACTCTAGGTAGCTCGATAAGATTAGACTAGACCAATTTTCTTAAGGTGGATTTGATTGGATCTCCTAGGGGACTATATTTTCATCTTGGGGTGGATTTATACCTAGGTGGTCCTCTTCCAAGAGTCATACCTTGATTGTTTGACTATATTATGTGTAATGATGGTTGTGTGTTTCGAACAAATTTTGCATCTACTACACCATCATTGACAATGTTTTTATTTTGTCACCATAGGCAGGATTTTCCATTAGAATGTGAACCATTTTCTTTGCTTTCCTTATAGATTTTGACAAGACCCTTAGCAATGAGATCATTTTTTATAGTTATCCATTTTTCTATGATTTCATCAAATGGATTGGCACATTGAACTTGCAAGTGAAAGCCCATCTCTTGGTTTAGATTTTGGATAAATATATGCACAAGGTTTTTAGGGATAGGCCATGGGAATTTAATTTTCATGTTCCTCCATGTTGTAGAAAAGTAGGGAATGATTCTTTATTTATTTGTTTTGTGTTGCACAAGTTATTCATAAATATTTTTTGCTCAATGTTATATAAAAAATGACCAATTTAGTTTTTGCTAAATTGTGAAAGGATTTAGTCTCATGGGGTAGATGAGAGAACCATTCAATATATTGACCTCTTAAACTTTGGGGAAAGATATGCATTAAATATGTCTCGTTATAAGCAACCTCAAGGAAATTTATGCAAAATTCTCAAATGTGTTCTTGTGGATCTCCTCTTCCTTTATATTCGTCAGATTTGGGAATTTCAAAATTATGAAGAAAATATTCATTGGGATAGATCTATCAAAAGGATAGGGACATATATCTTCAAGCATATAATTTCTCTTGGTGTGTCCCATTTCAATGTTGGTTATTCGCTTTTACAAGATATGAATTTATTGTGTCAAGTCATTTGTAGGTGTGAAGGAAAATATGTTGACAAAGGGTTGAATGATAAAAATTTAAGGGATTGATGATTGGTTTTGTGGAATATTAGATGAATTGAATAAATGATTGTAATTTTTGGGAATGTATGTGTTCATAGGTATAGTGGTTGTGGAGGCTTGGGAGATATATGGGATGGATGAGGAGATTTGAGGGCTAGTCATGGGAATGGATGTAGTGACTTGACTAGATGGGATGGAATAGAAAATTCATGTATTGCAAAGCATAGGTTGATGAGTGAGTGTTCAATGGAGGTATGGAGGGTTGGTTTAAATAAATGGGGATGGATAATTGGGGTATGAATTTGTTAATTTATTATGATATGGGGGTATTTGTGATTGGTATATTTAATGAATTTGTTCCTCTTAAGGTATTTGATGAAGTTATGGTTGTGGTAACTTGTTCCTTAAAAAAGGGCAATGCCAAAATTGGAAGGTAACTTGGCACCCTTTTGAACTGGAAAAATAGATTAGCAATTGGGATCTAAAGCAAGAAGACTATCTATGACTTTCATTACATTAGGGTCTTGTTTCATTTCTCGTAGTTTTGTTGGTTATAGCTCAAAGGAATATTTAGTGTTTTCTTGTGAAGCATGAAGAACCCTTGAAGAAGATGGTTGTGGTATTTGGTATATACTTGGGGTGGATAAATGAGAAGGCATACCAAACTCATATTGATTATCATCTATGGTTGCCTTTATATTCAAATCAATTTGATGGGATTCCATAATTTTCTTGTGTTGGGATCTTGTGACATGAATATAAAAGTTTCAAGACCTTGGTAGGTAATGTGAGATGAAATTGGTATGGATTTGGGATTTTGGACTTCTTAAAAGATAATTGGACTTGGACAAGGGTATGTTGATTTTGGATTGTTTTTGATGGTTTTATTTGATAAAGGATGATATTGGATATAATCAAAATATACCAAAGTCAATCTTGATCTTCTAATGATGATAATTGATGGGATTGGGATTGTTTTACTTGAACTAGAATTTTGAGTCCAAGCAAAAGGAAAAAAGAGTGAAGTCTACCAAATCAAGAGTAGCAAAGGCTCCTAAGCTAGTTTATCCACTAGTGATATGGGCTAACTTAATTACCTACTTGAAATAGGAAAATTTTCAAGCAAAGAGGCAAGCTCGAGACAAAAGATAAAAGATCTAGATTAGACTCTAACAATTTTGGTTCTTGGATGTAAGATAAATGATATGCTAGTTGTGGATAAAGATAAGTTCAAAATGATATAATTACCAAGGAAAAATTCATTTACTTGTTCATTAAGGGTTTGATGAAGTAACTCAAGGACTTGGTTAGTGCTCTTGACCCTACATCTCTATAATATACAATTCAAAAATCATTGGGTTGGAATTTTATATGAATAAGAGAAAGTCCTACTCGAAGAATGTACCACCTGAGCAACTTAAGAAACCACTTTCACAACCTAAATTATTACCTCCAAAGGAAAGCCAAGAAGAAGTCACTAAGAATTCACTCTGAAGAAAGAAGTTGTGCTTTAATTGTAGGGAACCATGGGAGTTAGGTCATAGATGTTCAAGGAAAATAAAAATGCATCACATAGAAGCAATGAAAGATGAAGAGTCTGATGAGGAAGAACCCAAACTTGAATATATAATGGAAGAAGATGAACTAGAGAAATAAGAAGTAAATTTTACAAGGAGGAAATTGGAAACACTTTCAGAGCCATCCAAGTATCACACTTTTCAAATTTGTGGTGCTTTACAAGGTCATAGGTAAATATCTTAATTGACAATGGTGCTACATATAACTTCATTGACGAGGTTCTAATGACGAGGATGAAATTAAAGGATAAAAACTTTGAGGATTTCAAGGTAGTTATGGTTGATAGATTCACTACCCCTTGTACACGAAGGATTCAATAGTTGGACACCTAGGGAAGACACCAAAGAAAATATTTCTATTTGATAGGCATAGGCGATACAAATTTAGTTTTGGGCATTCAATGGTTACATCATCTGGGTAGATACTATTGATATTTTTAGAGGATGGAGCTATATTTCCAACATAATGGTAAGGAGGTGATTCTACAAGGACTATTAGATGGGTCTTTGAGGGTTGTGACGACCAAAGGATGTAGAGAACATTTAGACATGGACAAGCAAAATGGGTAGCACCATGTATGATCATTGATAGACTTCCTCCCAAAGAAGGGAATGCCACTCATAGTGATATTCAATCTATTCTAGAAAATCATAGCGAGGTTTTGAACAATATTCCATCAGGATTACCTCCTAAGAGGGGTTTTGAGCATACCATCAAACTAGAAAAGGGAGAAAAACTAGGTATTACCATGCCTTACTACCATCCAAAGAGATATAAGGAAGAGATTGAGAAAAAAAGAAGAATTACTTGATATGGGGCATATATAACCTAGCTCTATCCCTTTTGCTTCTTCCATGGTATTGGTAAAAATTAACGATTGGACTATGAGGATATGTGTACATTATAGGGAACTCAATAAAAAGACTATCAAGAACTGCTATCCCATCCCTAGGATTGCTGAATTAATTGATGAAATCCATGGTGCAATATATTTATGTAAGATAGATTTTCATTCTAGATACCACCAAATAAGGATGATGAAATAGGATATTCACAAAACCACTTTCAAGTGTCATTTTAGACATTTTGAATTCCTAGTTCAATCTTGAATGAACTATGTATTCAATAAATAGTAAAAATTTGAAAGATGATTTTAGAATATTGGTGAGGTATTTGGAATACTCAATAAAAAATCACTATTTACTAAAGCATCCAAATGTGAATTTAGGATGAGTAAAATCTTGCATTTGGGGCATAAAATCAGTACCCATGAAGTTAGTGTAGATGAAGAGAAAATAAAGGTAATACTAGATTGGTCTCAACCTAAGAGTTTAACACATTTGAGGGGATTCATGGGACTCTATTGTTATTATAGAAGTTTTTTTAAAGGATTTTCAAGGCTAGCTTCCCCATTAACAACTTTAACTAAGAAAGGTGCTTTTCATGGAGTGAGGAGGTACAAAGAGCTTTTGAAAATCTCAAAGAGAATGATTTTTTGATCAATATTAACCATTCCAAATTTATCTATTCCATTTGAATTAGAATGTGATGCTTCAAGAGAAGGTATTGGAGCCATGTTAATGCAAAATAAAGATCCAATAGCCTTCAAGAGCCACAAGCTCAAGAAAACATAAAATAATTATTCCATTTATGACAAAGAAATGCTAGCTATTATGCATGCATTAGCCAAGTTTAGACAATACCTAGTTTGTGTGAAGTTTATTACTAAGACTGGCCATGATAGTCTAAGGTTCTTCTTGAATGAAAATGATTTAAATGATAGATAGTAAAAGTGGGTTAGCAAGTGATTTTATTATTGAGTACATGAATGGAAAAAATAATGTGGTGGCTGATGCCTTATCATGAAGACCTTAGTTATGCTCTATGATAGATATTTTAGTTGATTGTAAAAAAAATATACTCATAGAATATGCCAAAGATGTATTGGCTAATGAAATATTGGAAGGCAAGCTACAAGATGGAAAGTATAAGGTAGTAGAGGGGCTCATTCTCTACAAAGACTGAATATATCTCATCCTAGGATAAAAAATGAAAGAAGATATTTTAAGGATATATTATGATACCCAATTGGTTGGTCATCAAGGGTATTATAAAACATATAAACAATGGAAATATTCTCTTGGAAAGGCCTCAAAGGGGATGTTTCAAAACATATAAGAGAATGTATTTTTTTTCAAAAGAAAAAGATAAAGCAATCATTTCCAATTGAGTTATTATAACCTTTTCCTATACCAAACCAAAAATGGGAGAGTATTTCAATGGATTTCATCATGGGCTTCCAAAAAAACAAGAAAAGGATTGTATATTTATGGTAATAGATAGACTAACTAAGTATACTCATTTTTATGCCATATCTTCTAAATATAGAGCTCCACAAGTAGTTGAACTCTTCTTTAAATAAATATTTAAACTACATGGACTACCTAAAAACATCATAAGTGACACAAATAGTAAATTCATTAGTTTATTTTGGAGAGAACTCTTTATGTTGATCGAAATAGAACTCGCCCCAAGCACTAGCTACCAACTGCAAATAGATGGGAAAACAAAGATCGTAAATAACTGGCTTGAAGGGTATTTACATAATTATGTCACAAGGAAACAAATAGCTTGGGTCAAATGGTTACATCTTTGAGAATATTGCTATGATTCTACCCATCATATGTCAATAGAAATGAAGTTCACTTCAAGAAACTATATGGGTACGATGAAATATCCTTTGGGGATTTTATTCTTACAGATAGTAGAGTTCATAGAGCATGAGACTTGGTACAACAGAGTATGGTTATTTTAAACACACTCAAATAAAACTTACAACATTCCTAGAATCAACAAAAGATGTATGTTGATCGCCATAGATCGGAGATAGCATTTGAAGTTGGAGACTTGGTTTTCTTAAGGTCACAAGCTTATAAAAAATATTCCCTCAAAGTAAGTGGTGTAGAGAAACTCAAGCCACAATTATATGGACCTTATAAGGTTATAAGAAGGATTGGTGAAGTAGCGTATGAATTGGAGTTACCAAAAAATAATAGAATTCATAATGTCTTTCATGTATCTCACCTGAAGAAGGTGTTGGGTCAATGTAACGCCCCGCCACGTAACCCTAGAGGAATTTGCAATTAACTATTCAAACACACAATTTTTTTTATTGTTTAAAGTACAATTAACATGCAAGTTCACTACCCATTGCCAACAACCTCTAATATTACGAGACTGAGATTACTTTAAAACCCATACATACAACATAATTGAATCCATAACATTTATCTACTTAAGAATTAAGAACACATACATTCCATACATGATAAATTGCATTATAACAATAAGAGATACAATATGATTTCATATACCAATAATTTGACAAGAAGATTACATCTCTCATTCCCCGAATGAGGTAGAACCAATAAGCATGATTACAAATTACAATCTTCCAGCTCGATTACAATTGAGGGGTAATAAATTACAAGAATCAACTGAAATGAATTTAAGCATGTAATTTAACTGGATCCCACGAGCTCTCCAACTAGAAATATCGTCAACACGAACAAGAAGAAAACACAACGGAGTAAGGTGCACATTCCACCCAACAGAGTGGTACTTGAAGGCCCACCCCTATGCTAGGAGATAGTAACAAGGATTCCTAGACAAGACCATCTTCCTCTAGACATAGGCTAGAACATAACTGAACTTAATCAAATACAAATACAACACTATCACAATGGTTACAACACTTCCAGAGTTAATTATTCAATTGCATCATTGATACAACATACTATTGACTTAGGAGAAGTGTCATCACAATGCTACATGGGATATCCTGGTAAGTCTTCTTAGGCCTCAACCCCCATCTCAGGATCTCCTAGAAACCTCTAACGACTCCTGGCCCCTCATGCAAACCAATGCAGAATCAGTTATCTCTTGTAGAGACAAGATAACAATCTTGCCATTCCAGCCTTCTCATCCCATCCCAAGTCTATACAAGCCTTTGCGTCCATGAGCGAGGCACAATTATTCTTATTAAGTGTTTGATACTACCTATTCTTCTAATAAGTTTATTTATATTATCACTGGATTAACTAACTCACAATAAGTTACCTGGCACCACTTTGTGTGTCGGCCCTCATTGAAAGCCACTCCTCTAAGACAACACGTGGAACAACTCCACAACCCAAGGGTAAACTAGTGCAACTTAAGGATATTAAATCCCTATCCACAACATAAAGGAAACACAATCACGTTCGTGATAACTGAGTAAATTAACTAGATACAGCTATATGCACTACCCAAGGCAATTCAAAGGTTGACTTTCATAATACGACAACCCAAAGATTTAAACAACCCATCTGGAAGACTTTTTAACGCTTCTAAACAATTTCCCCCAAAACGAAAAGTAGAAGAAGTTTACATTTAAAAGAGCAATTTAAACATGAATTAAATCTACTTTTGGATTTCTAAATCCACTTCCCTTAATGAAATTCAGTAGTTTATTGCCTTAATACAACTAATTTACTAATGTCTCTTTCAGACAAAGGAGGGAGTTAAACTATGTATTTCAATTCCTTAATCGCTTTTAAATAATAATAAAAAAATAACATTTACTTCTTCTATTCAAAACATATCATTTTATAAATAACCATTTCTTCTTTCCAAAATAAATCATTTTAAAATCAAATAAATTCATCTGTTAAAACATATTACTTAAAAATCAAATATTTGTTTTATTGAAACATATCATTTTAAAATCCTCCAGTTGCATTTAAAACATGCCATTATTTAAATCACCAATTAAATATATATATTTAAATATTTTAATCATCGATTAAATATATATATTAAACATTATTATAAAAATTTCCAAAACAATAATATATAATAATATATATAAACATATATACATAAATATACATATAAGTATATGCCATTACATACTTATATGTATACATATATATAAATATATATATATATTTTTTTAATATTTAAATATTAAATATTTTAATATAATAAAAAAACATAATATAAAGTATTATTTAAAAAAAAATGAATTTTAAAAGATCAAAAGTGTAGGGTTTTTGGGGGCACGCGCCAAATATTTGGGGGCGATTGTGTTTAACACAGCCGACCCCATAGATGTGGGCGCGACTGTGTCTACACAACTGACCCACCAAATATGTGGGCGACGATTGTGTTTAACACAGCCGACCCCCATACTTGGTGGTGCGGCTGTGTTTAACACATCCGACCCACCAAGTATGTGGGCGGCGGTGTTAAGGGGTGCGCTGGGTGCGACCTCCCCCATAACGCCTCCCATGGGGGCGGTTGTGGGGTGAGCCCCCAACAACCCAATAAAACGTTCAACAACAGCTCCCCTGCGGATTTTGAAATCCGTGACACAATTTTGATAGGGTTTTATTGTATTTTTTCCCAATCATTTTTACAATGAAAAACATATACAAATATATATATGTATGTATATATATACTTTACAAAATATATATATATATATATATATATATACAGATTTACTAAAATTATAACTCCAATTGAGCAAATAATTTCTAGAAATAGTCATTTACAGCCATAAGACCAATTTTTTTGAGAAAAATCATTTGAACAAAGTGATTTCTAGAATTCACTAAAAGATTTAATATGGATTTTTCATCATAATTCCTTTCTGAGTTTCTCAAACAATTATTTTGCAACCAGCATATCAAAACTATGAATTTTTCAAAATAAAATTTATTTAATAAACAAAAAACTTGGTTTCCAAAAGCTTGAGAGGATGCCAAATGGTGCAATGATTCTTCCACAGATTCCAGCTCCTTCCAAGCAATCCAACAAAGCTTCTCCACAAAAAAAATCCAAAACCAAAACCAGAATCCTTCTCCTTTCTCCTTTCTCTCTCCCTTTGGACTTTCATGGTTAAAGCCCTTAACTCCATGAAACAAATATCTCTTTCAACCACCAACATAAATTTTTGAAAACAAAATAGAAAATATCTTCAAAATTCTTTTTGCATTCAAATCCTCCAAAAATGCAAAATAAAACATTTACAATTTTTTAAATAAAATATCTAACAATTCTAAAAATAACTTAATTCAATAAACTTAATTAATTTAATAAAATAAATATAATCCAAAGATTAAATTATTTTACTAATTAAAGTAAATTAATTAATTAATTAACATCTTCTAACATAATAAACTAGATTAATTTAATAATCAACTTAAATGTTTAATGCCATTTATTTACCTTTTTCAACTTGCAATTAAATAATATCAAGGTGAAATTGAATAACATTAAAGCAACCAGATCCGACTTAAAACCAACGACACATTATGACCAGGGTGATGACTTGACACATAAAACCTAGTTACTATCTCCCAATCAAATACCGTTGGGCAATGGACACGCTCAAACCTGCAAAACCAGGTGGAGTCGATGTCTTGTACTTGTAAACTTGCAACCAAAGCGTATATCGAATATGCATATATATCATAATAAAAAACATCGTGGAGAGGAAATCGTGGAATCGCAGGGCACTCACAAGCGAGTGGTGCAATTTCATCCCCTTCACCAATACAGTGTTACAAAATTGATGAATCTAGTTCATCAATAATCTAATCAAAGGCATAAAATCATAAAACAATATTAATTCAAATATCCTCTATACTAATCTAAAGCATGCCATAATGATAACATCAGAATAAAATACCATCACATTAAAATATAACATCACATCGCATTACAGTTAGCAATCAAATAGTAACCGAGTACCATAGTTAAGTTACTAACAGAAAATAAAACATAACGAAGAAGAACACTATCTGATCAAAAGAGAAAAATGGAGGGCTGCTACAATCAACATATTACACCATGCCCAGAGTTACCCCCACTTGATGATGGGGGGAAATTGATTTTGGAACCATAAGCCATCATTGAAATGAGAGAAAATAAGTTAAGAAATAAGGAACTATCTTGGAATATTTGGTTAAATGGAAGAATCTTCCTATGGAGGATGCCACTTGGGAAGGAGCAAACATTTTTTATCATCCCAATTTAAAATTTCTTAAGGAAAAGCAATCTTGGGAAGGGTGGATTGTCATGTCTCATTGAAATCCTTTTCAACATATTTTACAGTGATATGGATCGCTAAAAACCCATAATACAAACCAAAAATTAAAATTGCTAGGAATAATAATTGGAGATAATATTAATAAAGCTAATAAAGTGGCACTACAAATTGGAGATAATTTTTTTAATTAAAATACATTTTACCAAAGGAAGTGATGGTATGAAAGTTTGTGACTCCTTCAAACAATAAGGTATAAAGGGTAGTCATTTCATTAAGGAGAAGGATCATTAAAAATGAATAGTATGTGACTTTTGCAAGTAAATATTACAGTCAAAGAGGACAAAACCCCTCTAAAGAAAATTAAGAGGTTTAAGGACGAAAACCCTCAACTTCTCTAAGAAAGTTAGTGGATGAAAACCCCTAACTTGGGTAGACATTAGAGGCATTCATAATTGCAAGTTTGAAGGAATATTACTGTAAAAAAAATAAGATAAGGTCCATTGTCAAAATTATTCATAAAATTATAAAGCTGAATATTATAATAAATTTCATAATTTTATATAAATATTTCTAAATAGTATACAATTATTATTTTGAGTTAGGATTATTCTTTAAGGATAAAATAGGAAATTTTCTAGAAAGGGACATTACAATATATCACTTTTAAATAAGCCAAATTTTTTGACCTCACCTATTTCTTGTTTTTCCTATTTATTAGATAGCTAATCAAACTTGTTTTTAGTGTCTAATTTTCAATTGTAATACAAAAGTCACACATTATACATTTTCTTGCATTCTATAGGCTATCATGGAGTATAGATGTTAAAGGGTGGACTCACATAAAGGTATCTAGTGGAATCCATTGTTTTATATGAACCTTGGCACTCTTTTATGTTTGAATATTTAATTTACATGCATGTTTGTGAATGCTCACATAATTTGAGATATAAGATCATTCTATGATTCACATGCACCTCAAAATGGAGGTAAAATACAACAATGAATTTCAAATACCCATGTCAATTCTTGTTTAGTTATGGGTCCGTTTTTATGAAATGTTTTAATACTATTAAATATTATCAAATTATGCAATCTTGTGTGAAGTTGTGTAATTCTCAAATCCATTCTCCATCCACATTTATACATAATTTTATATATTTTGCCTTGTCCTATAAATAGTCACAAATATTCCTATACATCGACTATTTATTACACGTACCTTTGTACCCATCATTGTACATTTATCCCACACTATCCATAAACATATATTTTGATGCATACACCTCCATTATTTAATTATTACAATTGTCCATGCATTTATCCTTGAATATTTTGCCTCCATTTTGATTATAGTACCTCTTTGTCCTTGGCCAATCCCATGAGTCCCAAAATTTGAATATTCAAATTTAAATCCCAACGTTCTTGCCTCTTTTAACTAGCTAGTATATTGGATGACTAGACACGCTTTTGCATGATTTATTTTTGTGTCCATGTATTTAAAGGCATTCAATTATATTCATGTGTCATCCACCAACATTATTTAAATATCATTTGTATTTAAGGAAACTGATGGGAGCACTTCCATAGGTGGATTGACTAATCAAAATCTACATTACCATTCTAAATCATTTGCACAACTAAAGATTGATTTCCTCAATTGTTCACGTGACCATAAATAATTTGTTTCTTGGGTTGAACTAGGAGGACGTGTCCCTTAGAGATTTGGAAATCTTATAAGGTATTCATAAATATCACCAATCCAAATAGTAGAAACAGAAGTATCAAACCATGCAAATCAGGAAATAAGTATGCACATTGTGTCAAATTAATTTTGTGATCGTAAATCATATGTGTATTCATGAAAATATTATAGAACCATAAATGTGACCCTTCATAACATCATGTGATGATCACCCTTGATTTTTGTGTGTGTTTTATTTGATAGAATAAGACAAAAGTGTATAAGTGTTTGTTTCATAACTCGTTCAAAACTAGGATTACATGCATAGATAACATCATGGAATTGCAAGAGAAAATAATTGCTTTACATTAAAGCATTTAATAACTCAATCAAAGAGATATGATTAAAAAATAAAAACAAATTATGGAAACTTGTACTAGACATGATTCCAGTCCAAAAAGGTGCACCTTTAGTCATGTAAATTGAGCAGCAACCATCACAAACTCCTCATGGATAGAGAGTATGCAAGTGCTAACCAACACCAATTTATCCCTTCTCATTTAACAATAATTTTACATAATCAAGACACCTTGGAAAGGTAGATTGCAGACCTATGCAACAACAGATAAGATCTCAGTCTGAACACCAAAACCCAGGGAAATGGCATGGCTCCCTAGGAGGGGTCATTTATTTATAAAATTAAATTTTCATTAATTATTACAAATGAATAGTCAAAATGGGGTGCCTAGCTATGAGGAATCCAATGAATCGATACCCATAATGATATATTTTCACACCATAGAGATATGAGCAATTTTGTGCCTCCCAACTACTCAAAAACTGCAATTTCCAGAAATTAATTTTTTTTTTTATCAGAACTCATAAAATAAAATAAATCTACTCCAAACTCTCACTAAAACACCTAAATACACACACCACTCCAAAACTCACAAACCCACATCAAAATATTGTGAATATCTTCATACTAATCCACTCCCAAATCACCCAAACTACAAAAAAATGCTAAAGATTCGATGAATTAAAATCCAACCAGCTAGGGTTGGTCTTTCACCACCGAAAGTAGTTATCTAGTGAAGGTTTTTTATCCTCCAACCAGTAGAGAAGAAGCTTGGAATCATTCCAACAACATAACCTTACATTGCCAAAAGCCAAGATGCTCAAATGAGAGCTCAAATGGGAATTTATAGAGAATGAAGGATGAATTAGGGAAACCAAATTTCACTTTTTTTCCCTCCAAGAGGTATGCCTTGCTTGAAGAGCTCTCCATAATAAAAAAAAAAAAATTAACTTTACCTTATGCCTCCTCAAACTAGGCATCCACCTTTGGAGGCAATAACTTGCTTTTTAAAAACAACTTTAAGTGACTATTTTCCTAGGTGTTGAACAAGGGGACATTTCATGAACACAACACCCTCACTTAAGTTATAAAGTAACTTTATAAAAAGAGAACTTAAGTGACATAAATCAAATATTAATTTGATCACCATTAGAACTCACCAAGGCCATAATTGGAAAGCATTGCACTGAAGTGTTGGAGGAATATAGACCAAGACGAGGTGCTAAAAATAGCACTTACTAAAAATAAAAATTTGCTAAAAATAGCAAGTGATACAAATCTCCAAACTAACCCAATTAGAGCCAAACTAGAACTTACTAAAAATAGCCACTACTAAAAATATCAACTCTGTTGGAAAACTCAGAAAACCCACAAAAGCTCATCATATCATGTAGAGTTCCCTAAGTAGATCCACTTAGCCTATGAGAACTATGAATAGGCTAATGGAAAGCTTGTACTGAACTAAGTGCAAGAAAGGGACATTATAGTCCTCCTTCCCCAAGATTGCTTGTCCTCAAACAATCACAACTCAAGATACTACAATATCTGTCCACTCTCCCAAGTAGCATCCTCCACTAACAAGTTCTTCCACTTCACTAAGTACTCCTTGAAAACCCTCTTCTATAGAGTGCGCTCCATGGAATCAATCACTACCTCAGAATCAATATCAATTTGCCTTCCTCATCCAAAGGAGGAAAATCTGTAGAAGGAATCACATTCTGCCCAAGCGCCTTCTTGAGGCAAGAAACATGGAAGAGATTGTGCACCCTAGTAATCTCACGTAGCTCAAGCTCATAAGCCACCTCTCTGACCCTCCTCGTGACTTTGAATGGTCTGTAGAAGTGGGGATTCAACTTCTCTAACCTAGTCTTCTTGAGAGTGGATTGCTTGTAAGGTTGTAATCTCAAGTAGACCATGTCTCCTACCTCGAATACCCGCTCAATGCAATGTTGATTAGTGTACATTTTTTTATTTTGAGCATGCTGAATATTATCCCTCAAGGATCTCATAATGTCCCGACTCTCCTAAAGAAGATCTTTATCTCTAGGCACTCTGCAATCCCCAAAGAGTAAGTCAATGAAGCTAGGAGCTTCATAACCGTATAAATCCATGAAAGGAGACACCCTGATAGTCATATGAAAAGTGGAGTTGTAGAAAAACTCTCCCAAATGCAACCACTTAACCCATGCCTTCTATTGTCCTAAAACATAATTGCATAGGTAGCCTTCCACCCATTTATTAACAATCTCTATTTGACCATTAGTCTGGGGGTAATAACTAGTGCTAGTAGTCAGCTCCATACCACATAATTTGAACAAATTTTTCCAAAACAAACTCATAAATTTGTTGTCCTAGTCACTAATGATGGTCTTAGGTATTCCATGGAGTCTAAACACCTCTTTGAAGAAAAAATCTACCACCTGTGCCATTGTATACCCTACTAAAAAAAAAAGAAAAAGTGAGTAAACTTGGTCAATCTATCCACTACCACATAGATACAATCCTTTTCCTGCACCTTGGGAAGACCTATAATAAAGTCCATCGAAATTCTCTGCCACTTTTGAGTAGGAATAGGTAAGGGCTGCAATAGACCAGCAAAGTAAGTATGCTCATTTTTATTTTGTTGGCATGCCTAACACTCACAAACATACTTAAGAATATCATCCTTCATTCCTTTCCATGAGAATCTCTCACGGATCTGCATGTATGATTTGTAATACCCAGGATGACTGGCCATAGGAATGTCATGAAATGTCTTAAAAATATGCATTTTGATCTTGGATTAAGGAACTAACAAAATTATTTCTTGTAGAATATGAGAACATCCCTTAACTTGTATTTGTCATCTTATAATGAGCCATCAAGAATGTTGTTTTCAAGGGAATTCTTTGCATATTCAACTTGTATCTTCTCCATCTAATCTGCTAATATCTATAAAATTGGGCACAAATGTGGCCTTCTTAACAAGGCATCATCCGCTATGTTCCTCTTCCCTTTTCGTAGGCTTGGAGTTTGCTAACCCATTTTTATTGCCTCTCATTAAGATCTTTCTAATTTAAGAAGTACTTAAGACTATTATGGTTAGTCTTAACATCAAATCTCCATCTAATAAGGTACTATCTAAATTTAGCTAAGGCATGCATTATTGCCAACATCTCCTTGTCATAAATGGAGTCCCCTTTTCACCTCCTCTCAATTTCCTACTCTCGAATGCAATTGGATGTTTTTTTTCTACATGAGGACAACCCCTATACCTTCACCTGATGCATCACATTCAAGCTCAAATGTCTTGTTAAAATCTAGAATAGCTAAAATGGGACATGTGCCCATCAATTGCTTGAAGTGATCGAAAGATTATTTTGATGTATCAGACCAAAAAAAGGCTCCTTGCTTGGTCAAATCCATAAGTGGGGCAACCAATTGAGAAAAACCTTTGAAAAACCTCCTAAAGAAACCACATAGCCCAAAGAACCCCTTCAATTATGTAAGATTAGTGTGTGGAGGCCAATCAAGAATAGCTTTGATTTTCTTAGGGTCGACACTAACTCTCTTAGATTTGATTATGTGTCCAAGGTATAATAATTTTTTCATCTCAAATTCACACTTGGACTCCTTATAAAATAAGGAATCACTCTCAAGGATACCCAAAATCTCATCCAAATGCCTCAAGTGCTCTTTCCATGACTTGCTAAAATAAGTATATCATCAAAGAAGATCAAAACAAACTTGTGTAATTGTTTATTGAATATCTTGTTCATGCATGACTGAAATGTAGCAGTTGCATTAGTCAACCCAAAGGGCATGACAAGGAATTAAAAATGGCCAAAGTGACATTTGAATGTTGATTTCTCTATATCCTCCTCTCTGACCCTAATATGATGATATCTAGATCTCAAGTCTATCTTAGAAAAATAGACCGCTCCATGTAGCTCATCTATCTGTGGAATGGGGTATCTATTCTTAATGGTTTTCTTATTGAATGCCCTATAATCCATGCACATGTACATGCACAAAGTCCCACCCTTCTTCACCAATTCAACAAAAGAATCAAATGGTCTCTTACTTTGTCTAATATGCCCCATATCTAAAAGCTCCTTAATTATTTTTTCTGTCTCATCCTTGTGTCTTTTAAGATGCCTATATGGTGTGGTGATAACCGGTTTGGCACCCTGCTCCAACTCAATCACATGCTCAATACCTCTATCAGGATGTCTGTACAATAACCCACCTTGATTTGGGTTTTTGAATTTTTCCAACAATATAGATAATATAGAATTTTGCAAAAGAAAAATTCTAAACAAACGCAAAAGACAAATAACAATAATTTTTATTAATGATTCAGGGAATACATATAATTAATACTCAAAAGGGACTGTGCAACTATTGGAAATGACCTCTGTTTTATTCAAATTTGCTGATGTAAACTGGAAATGCTGAAATAAACTACTAAGTAAATATGTGAATGCTCAGATAATACCCTCTGATTGAGAACATTCAATCTAGAATCCTTGGACAATTTTTCACGCATATAGATCATGTCCTAACCGAGGGTTTCCATCCTCTAATCAGCTTGAAACCTCATGCCTACAAACCTTGTTGCTCAACTCTCTACAATTTGTAAATAAAACGTGGATAATGAAAAGTGACTTCTCTTTGCTCTTTTATTTACCTCCAAACCCTACCCCTCTTGGCAATTAACTTTATTAAAATAATAAAGTAATTCCTTTCCAAAAACCAATGCCTCATTTGGACTCTTTAAATCTTTTAATTAAATTCTTTTTAAAACATGTTCCATTTATTGAAATAATAATAAAGTAACTTAAAATATATCATTTTAACTAAAGTCACTTTATTCACCTTATAACGCCATATTATAAAGTACTTTATTAAAAGTAACTTTATAACATTAAATCATAAAGTCACTTTAAATACTTTAATGATTTAATTACTCTTGACAATGATCTACCAATAACCTCTTGAGAGTGTCCTGACATAAATACCAACTGTAGGTGTGCCACCACTGAACCTAATAACACTTATTATAAATAGCAAGTGTGACTGAAGAACTCCTGAATTGCCTTCATAAGGCCTACCAAGTAAAATACTCAATCATTGAGCTGAAGATACTGGAATGAAAACATTAATTCTGCTAAAGTCCTTGAATACTGATGAAAGGGTTGCAACACCCTTCAAATTCCACTTTAATACCTTCTTAAAAACCTCACACAAACTTGCATAAACAATGCAACAATAACTCAAAAATTTGGTATTGAAATCTGAACCAAGTTTACATAACAATGTACCAAACCTATTGGCCTCTTAGTACATCATTTGAATATGATTTTCCCTCTCAATAACCATCTAAAACACACACTCAAAAATACCAAGCAATCTGATCTAAACAGAAAATATGATGGATTCAAAACCCCAAAACTATGTAAGTAAAACTAGACAATTTTACATTGAAACTTACAATCTGTTTACAAAACACATGCCAATCTTGTTGGATTCTTATTACATCAATTCAAAATTCACATGGGCCTAGTATTATGCCTGCAACACATTTTTATTTTCAGCATCAAAACTTGCAACACAATCATCTCCTTCAACTTGCAATTTTCTTCTTGTAGCTAATCTTGTCTCTCACCAAACTTGCAAATCTTAATTTTGTGTTCTTAAACATTGAAACTTGAAACATTCATGGCTTCCAATAGCCTCCATGGTGGTTCTACGACCTCCTTTCTTCTCTCCCACCTTCCAGTCTCCCAAAAATGAATGCATTTTCCACACCCAAAAGTGTAACTCCCAAGATGTCACAACCCTAACCTACAAAAGAGCCTCCAAATAACATTAAATGAAATAATAACAATATTTGCATGCTCATCCACTCCCCAAGGAATAATTCTAAGTTTGGACTCCATCTTGACTCTTCCACTCCACTCGAATAGGGTCAAAATTAGAAATTTCATAACCATCACCACTTGGGGACCCATTTCAGAGATGTTACCATAAATGAAAGATTCTCTATGTCATAAAATGTAGTCCCCACCAAATTCCACGCCAAGGAAGGCATTCATGGACTTTTCTTTGAAATGCCACTAAAATGAGCCTGAAATACAATAAAGTTGAAACATAAGGTCCTGGTCAAATATTTATCAAATATTTCATGCCTTATTACAAAAATTTATTCTCCTAAAACATTTACAACTAAACTCAATAAAAAATTAAAATAAATATATTTTGGTTGATGCAAGATTTCCCTTACACCATGGATGCTCTTACATTAGACACCTAGGGTAAGATTTTTTTTTTGTGAATATGGATTCACAAAATGGAGTTGAGTGGTAGCACCACCCTTTTAGATTGCAAGCAATCTACAACAAACTCCATCTCTAATTTTAGTACCTTTGACTTATTCTTCTTCCTCCTCTTCCAACACTTAATTGGAACTAGTATCCTTCTCTAAAAAACTCTTCTCAACACTCAATCCCTTGAATGTGGAATCAAATCCACCATGAACCAACCACATCCTCCAAATGTATCTCATAATCTCCTCTAATCTCATGGGATTCAACCGACCATAGTTTGATCACCTCCACCAAAATGTACCTACACTAAAATTTGCAACACCATATAAATCCTATGCCTTCCATACTTCACTAGAAATCTCTAATTGAACCATCTCATTTGAATTCACTAAATCATCCAACTTATCATGAAAATAATTAAAAAGAAAAGGTTCTACCTCCTCACTACTTGCTACAATATCATTCTCAACCTCATCAAAACATTCATCAAAATATGATTTCACCCCATTACTTTTTGCTGCAATCTTCACTCCACCTTTCATCAACACTTGCCATTCCTTTTCTACCGCTGAAACATTTTCAACTACACAAGATCCACTCTCATCTTCATCATAAAAATGAAACATATTATGCATTACCTTTTTCTCTTCAACCTTTTCTTCACCACTGCCTGTTGCCATATCTTCTTCACCTTCACTCTTAGTTGCACTTTGATTCTCCATTATTTTTAAGTCCTCTAAAGGACACTCATCATCCTTAATCATTGATGCACTTTCCTCTTCTTTTCCCTCTTTATCCTTTTGAACAAGGATTTCCACATTTTCCTTTTCATCCTTCTTCTCCGCACACAAAGTTTCACTTGCAAACATATTAGTACCAAAAGAACAATAAGATTCAACCCTTCACATTTTATTTTCCTTTCTATCCTTATTATCTACTACAACTTCTTTTGCCACTTCCTCTTGCCTATCCTGCAAAGGATTCAAAACATATTCTTCCCCATCCTTTATGATGCTATATGTATTCTTCCTACCATCATGTAGAACTCTTCGGTCATACAACCATGGTCTACCTAGAAAAACATGGCATATATTCATAGACCTTACTATATCACATATAATCACATCCTTATATCTATGAATTTCAAAATCAACCACGCATTGCTCACTTAGCCATATCTGGCAATATCCTTGCAACCAAGAAATGTAGTATGGGCTAGGATGCTTGATTCTTTTCAATTTTATCTTGTCTACCATCTCTTCAAATACAATATTATTGGTGCTATCGCTATCCACAATGGCTTTGCAATATTTCCCACTCACAGTACACCTTGTTAGAAATAAATTAATCCTCTGGATGGGCTCTTGATTCTCTGTTTGTGGCTTTAGAAATTATTTCTTCATCATAAAACATTCTCTTGGCTTCCAATACATGTCAAACACTTTTCCACACTCTCTTTGCAACTGCTTCACTCTCTACCCGCAGGTCCTGGTGCAAACTCACACTTAGGAACAACCAGCTCTGATACCAATGATGAAAGGGCTGCAACACCCTTCAAATTACACTTAAATACCTTCTTAAAAACCTCACACAAACTTGCATAAACATTGCAACAATAACTCATAAATTTGGTATTGAAATCTAAACCAAGTTTACATAAAAATGTGCCAACCCTATTGGCCTCTTAGTGCAACATTTGAATCTTATTTTCCCTCTCAATAACCATCCAAAACACACACTCAAAAATCCCAAACAATCTGATCTAAACAAAAAATATGATGGATTCAAAACCCCAAAACTATGCAAGTAAAACTAGACAATTTTACATTGAAACTTACAAACTGTTTACAAAACACATGCCAATATTGTTGGCTTCTTATTACATCAATTCAAAACTCACATGGCCCTGATATTATTCCTACAACACATGTTTATTTGTAGCATAAAAACCTGCAACACAATCCTTTCCTTCAACCTTGCTTTCTTCTCCCAAAGATCAACCTACAATCTTCTTCCTGTAGCTAATCCCGTCTCTCACCAAATTTGCAAATCTTAATTTTTTGTTCTTAAACCTTAAAAACTGCAACATTCATGGCTTCCAATAGCCTCCATGTTAGGTTCTACGACCTTGTTTCTTCTCTCCCACCTTCCAATCTCCCAAAAATGAATGATTTTCCACCTTTTGTTGTTTCTTTCAATGCATTTTCCACACCCAAAAGTGTAAATCCCAAGATGTCACAACCCTGGCCTACAAAAAAGCCTCCAAAGAACATTAAATGAAATAATAAAAACAACATTTTCATGCTCATCAACTCCCCAAGGAATAATACTAAGTTTGGATTCCATCTTGACTCCTCCACTCCACCCGAATAGGGTCAAAATTAGAAATTTCATAACATCACCACTTAGGCACCCATTTTGGAGATGTTACCATAAATGAAAGATTCTCTATGTATAAAATGTAGTCCCCACCAAATTCCATGCCAAGGAAGGCATATTTCATGGATTTTTCTTTGAAATGCCACTAAAATGAGCTTGAAATACAATAAAGTTTAAACATAAGGTCTTGGCCAAATATTTATCAAATATTTCATGCCTTATTACAAAAATTTAGTCTCCTACAACATTTACTACTAAGCTAAAGCAAAAATTAAAGTAAATATATTTTTGGTTGATGCAAGATTGCCCTTACACCATGGATGCTCCTGCATCAAATACCCTCCAAAGGGACCCATACACATCTTGCTAGCCTGTGGGAACCAAGTAGTAGTCTAACCACTGCTCTAGTACAGATCCCATAAAAAATGGGATATTGCAGCCCGTCCTCCCCAAGATTGCTTGTCCCCAAGCAATCCTCACTTGAACAACCAGGCCCGTCCTGAATGCTAGGATCCCAAACCAATCGATACAATGATCTACCTAAGCTCCATTACAACCATTGGGAAAAAGTAGAACTAAAATCAACAACCCTATCAATCACTATTTGTAGAAGAAGCATACTGCCAAGCATAGAAGATCCCAAAGCCCACAACCCAACTAGAAGCTTGCCATACCCATCACCTGTTGACCTTCACTGCGCGAATTTGATATAATCTTCACCAAGCTAAAGTTGGTGAAGCAACACACTACAATGAACATAATGTACTCCACTTGGATCCCATGGAAAAATTTGGAATTTTTCCTTCTTGTCTCCCAATGGTTCTTGATGCACCATTGTAACTACACCAAGAATACCCAACTACTCAAATTCTACCCCTATATCATGTATCCCAGTAGAATAATTACCTTATAGAAGCAAATCAGAACACCTTTAAGTTTTGTATCCTTCATCCATAGAAGGAAACACCTCATACCAACTATCCAACTCACACTTGTGTGTCTTCTGCATCATAGTCGAATCAGATGTGAATTGGCTGAAAGAAAAATGGTGAGCACACCTCACCACACAATGAAGGTGAAACTCACCTACTTGCATCAATGGAATGCTAGTATGGTCACGTGGATTTCATACTTCACTGCCTATATCACCTGTAAAGTGTTTTCCTTCAGGGACACCTGCTGCAACATACTTTTCCCTATTATGCCCATCTCATTCTCTCACCCCAATTGTGGCATCTACTCCTATAAACAAAGTGTATGTTTCCACATCTCCAATATGTACATTCCCACAATCCATGGATGTATGCTCATCATTGATTTCTACCATAGGTAGCTGAATATCAGCTATGGGTGGTGAAGATTGCACCAAACTCAACTCCGTGGTGAGCTCGTCAGTCTAAGTCTCTGAATCTAGAAGGGCCATTGGAGTGCTCTTCAAAGAGTCCATGGTGACCTAAAGCTCATGAGTGAGCTCATCAACCTCTTCTTCTTTCCCTCTTAGTACATCATAATAAACCCCATCAAGCATGAGAAGATCTCTATCTGATAGTAACTGGAGGTAATTAGTTTTCATTATCCCCAATGCTTCTTTGAGTGCCTAAAATTTTGCTAGGGAGAGTTCACCATCAAAGTGCTCTTGTGTTCTTGGAGTCCAACAATAGTTTTCCATAAAATATTGAGCGACATCAAAATTCTCTATGGTTATAGCAATCATACCTTCATTCACCTTCAATTGTCCTACCAAATGATGCGACCCCTAAAACCTATCATCCCCATACAAATTTTTTGATTTGTAATTGAAGCACTATGATAGGATGTTGAATCACCATCATTAACTAATTGGAAAACATCATCATGTGCACCATCATCATTGCACACATCCTCACCATATGAACTGGTGTTATGAACCTCATAGGTTGGCTCAAATGGAATATTAAAGGTTGTTACTTTGACAACCTCATTTCACACTTCCTCTTCTAGAATAGATGCATGTACATTCAAAGAACTATCCTGGAACTCCACCAAATTGTCATCATTAGGTATGGAATCCATGTCACCTAAAACCACTATTGTGCACTCCGCATCTGCTTTCTCAACTAATATATGAGGCTCCAACAAATCTGGATGCATCTATACAACTCCTTTCCCGTGATCACCTGTAAGTTATGAATCACTTTGAAGAAATTCATCTTCTTTACCCCATTGTTTTGGTTTTGTACCCATCCCTAGATATTCCCTTTTAAAGTCTGGGTCCTTCATCAGATTAAACAATTCTTGCATCAACCCAATTATAGATTTTTCTGTTGTAATAATCTTTTCCCATGTTTGTACCTCTGTTGTATACTTTTTCTTTACCATTGAAGTGTTCTTGAAGTATCCCTTACCCAAGGTGATTGATATTTTTTTATTTTCTTAGTTTGACAAATGTATCATTTTGTCAAATAGTATCATTCCAAAGCATAAATTGTAACAATGTTTAGAATGCAATACATAAAAAGGTTTAATAACCAAATTTTGCAATTTTGTTGCTTCACAATCGGCTTGTCAATCAAGATACGTATTGTGTTGCCAAAAAATGTATACCTTTGAAGAAAAGGACAATTTTGTGCCCGTTTTGGTACTACTTTAGGTCCCCTTTCATCAGTAATCACCCTAAAACAACATTTATAGGCCCCTAGGGTTCGTTAGTTTTGATTTTGAGGCCTGTTATACCTAAGGAACCATTCAACTCCCGACAAACAACATCAAAATTATTCAAAAATCACTAATCCCACTTCAAAATCCCTTGGTGGGACTAGGTCGCCCAAGTTGGCAACCTAGTCCTTTTTGAGGATTTTTGCATTTTTAAGCGGGAAAATATCTATCTTGCTAAACATTCCCGATGGGTGTCGACCTCTTAGGTCAAAATGACTGACAATTAGGTCTTGTTGCTTATAAATACTTGTTTTTAGGTCATTTTGTAGGCTTCTCTTGGTCATTTTTAACAACCAACTTCAAGAATCAATTGCAAAACATCTTCCTCAAGAAGATTCATCTCTCTCTCACAACAAAGTTGAAGCTTTTGGACGACAAACTAGGGATTCTTGTAGGTCTTCAAGCTCACTTCACATTCAAGATCACATCTTCCCAAAGGTTGAACCTAGATGCCTATGAAGATTCATGGAGAAATCTAGGTTGAGGAGGTGCAACTAGCCACCAAGTCACACCTAAAGACTATTTTCAAAGTGACTCCATCTTCTACTTTCAGCCCATCTTTAGATTTAAGGTTTGCATCTCATTTGCATTCTTTTGTCATACATTTGTAATGTTGTAGGGTTTCTTGGATTGAAGTTTTGCATCATTCCAAATCTCTTGCATGCATCTTATTCTAGCACAATAGAATAGGGTTTTATCTTATTTCAAATTTTCCTAGTTCTAGACACACTTAGGGCTAGGGTTTATGCAAATTTTCTATCTCTTTACAAGTTTAAATACAAACTAGGGGTTTGACCAAGACAAACCCCACATTAGAAACCCAAATATATTCTATTTTGCAGGTTTGAGTCTAGATTCCCGCAAAGAAACAAAGTGTAGATCATAGGCCTCCATGTCCACTTTCAATTTTCCAAAAAAGCTGAAAGGGACTAGGTCACCAATAGTGGCGACCTAGTCCCACTGGAGGTTCCCGACAAGGATTTTTACAGATTTGAGCACCCAGTTGGCTGAAATGGGATCTGGAGCAGTTTTCTTGGGAAGGGACTAGGTCACCTAACTTGGCGTAAGTGTCCCAGTTGACTCAAAACTCAGATTTTCTAGGTTTTCAAAGGTTTCTACAATTTGTACCTCAGCCCTCTTCAATTTCCAGGTGCACTTGTTTGACTTATTGGGTCATTTTTCTTAGTTTAGTTTTTATTTTATCATTGTTATATTACATCATGTGTTTTCTAGCAATATAGATTCTCTTAGTTTGGATTAAATAGTTAGGTTTACTTGTCACATTTCAACATTTGGCACATTCAACACATATTCAATCCCTAATATTGAATGAATCACAAGGTTTATGCTCCCCATAAAGGTATATCTCCTTCATTCTAGGTGAAAACCTTAGAGAGTTTTAGGGGACCAATTCCTTTACCCAAAGCATAAATTTTGCAGTTCATTTTGGTGAACTTGCATTTATAATTATTTTACTTCTGATTTAGTCTACATTTGCATCCTAGGAACTCTTTCTTTAGCATTGCATTACATGTTGCATTGTTTAAAAAGGCATCCTAGAGTTTCATATTTTGCATTGGTGAAAAAGACTCATATTTTGCATTCATTTCATTGTATCTTAGAGAAATTTTGCATATACCATAAAGTGTTGCATCTTACATTCCAGAACATTGCATTTTTCATCAGAAAAGACAAACAAAACTCAAAAATACCCATACCAAGGCTAAGTCGCCACCTTGGGTGACCTAGTCCCAGTACACATTTTGCATTAGTAGTTTCTGAATTTGCTTTCTAGATTTTGAAGTTTATGTTTCTTCCAGTTTATGCTCTATTTCAGTTCTGTTATTCCCTATTATATGGTTATCATTAGCTTAAAATGACATTTATGAGTAGCATTAAATATTTACGAGTTTCATTTTTTGCTTTCGTTCCTAGTTCTTTTAAAGCAAATTCTGTAGAACATGAAAACAAAAACATAGAAACCTCAAATGAAACGATGCACACACTTCTTCACTCTAGGAAAACTATATCATCTAAATCTTTTAGTAGTGATGATTTAGATAAGTTAGATGAAGCCCTTCAAGGCTTCCTCTCACTCACTTCATCCACTAAGCTTGGTGATGATAAAGTCACAACCACCCCTCCCTTGTCTTCCAAACCTTTTAGTTGTGATGATATGGGTATGTTAGAGGACATTGTCCAAAATTTCATCTCACCTAATTCATCCACTAGGGTTTGTGATGAACAACCTCAAACAAAAGATGTTAATGTCACTGGACCTCATCTTGTTCTCTACCCACCTTCCCATAAATCCCCAACCCCATCTCAAACTGAATTTACCCTCTTCCCACCTAAATCTGATACTATTGCCCATACACATTATACTTGAAATAAACCACATCCACAATTAAATCCCTCACCATCCTTACTGTTTCCCAACCCCATCTTACCCACAACACCTCATTTAAACTCACAACTTAGGGAATATGATTTGGTTGAACAACTCAAGAATACTCTTGCTCTTGCCAAGATATCCCTTTGGGATCTTCTCCAAAACTCCCCCAACTATCACTCTATGCTTCAAATGACATTGCAACAGATAGTGGTGTCTCCTGGTACAAATTATAATGATGTGGCATCCATGATACAAGAAATGACTACAACCAATGTTGACATTAATTTCTACCATCATGAGCTCCCTCCCTTAGAGTTATAAAATAAAAATGAAGAATTCATGATAATAGCCCAGTATGATTGTATAGGCATCAAAAGGACCCTTATCAACAACGGATTTTCCCTTAATGTGTGTAGTGCAAAGCTTCTTCATAGGTTGCATGTGGATAAATCCCAAATCAAATCTGATTCCTTATCCATTAGGGGATTTGACAATGTTACCAAGCAACCCCTTGGTGTCATCACTTTACCTATTACCATCAGAATGGTTACACTACAAACTCCTATTCATGTCATGCCCCATGACATCTCCTATAATCTCCTCTTGGGAAGACCATGGATACATGAGATGCACGTGGTACCCTCGACCCTTCATCGCAAAATTAAATATGTCTACAATAACAAATTTTATCAAATTGACATAGACCCCGAGCCTGAAAGTTTCTTACAACTTGAAAAGGGAACATCAAGTCCTCTCAACACCTTAATTCCTACCTACAACATCGCCCCTTTTGAAAAGCATCAATCAGAAGATGAGTCCCAATTTAAATCGAATTCACCCCTTCATTTATGGGTGAGTGTACTGTTACACGAAAGGAGGAAGAACGACAAGAACAACCAACAATCCTCTCTACCCATAATGAAGACAAACCTTCCCCTACCTCTATCTCACCCCCTTTGGACGTAAATGCAACATATACAATTTTTTTTATGAGATAGATTATCAACAACCCCCTAACCCACAGGAAATGGAAAGACTTAATGGTCGTGGATATAATCTTATGAAGCAATTAGGTTACAATGGTAAAGGATGTGGAAAGAATGAGCAAGGCATTCGTGTACCCATTGAACCTAATACGTAAGGAACTAAGAACAGTCTAGGGTTTTCATTTTCTAAAGCTACAAAAACCAACCAAAGACCTTCACTCAACATCAAGACTATCACATGCACACCAAGAACCAATATTACGCTCAAACATCCTAAATTTCTTGATATAGAATCCCCGCTCTTCACCTATGTTGATAATGATGAAGCTTTGAAATACTCGTTAGGTGAATCAGACAAGAATTCTCTCTTTAAGAGACATGCCTCTTGTGCCATGATAAGTTTTGTGCTCAACGTTAGTGACATTAATGAACATCCCATAAGCATAGAACCCTATGATCCTGAAGTTCCTAAGTCAAATGCGCCTCCTTTAGGGGATACCCTTGACATACCCATGGATGTAGATGATAAAGAAAAAGTCATTAAAATTGGGAAGCTCCTTGATGATGAAGATTAAGAGGATCTTGCGACCTTGCTTCATGCTTTCCTTGAACTATTTTCTTGGAAATATTCTGATATGCCTAGAATAGATCTGAAGATAGTTACCCATAACATCATTCTTGCCGAGAATGCTAAGCATGTTCGCCAGAAAATACGCAAGATGAACCCTAAGATAGCCTTGCATGTTAAGGGGGAACTTGAAAAAATCCTTGACGTAGGTTTCATTCGCCCTATTGATTATTCCCCTTGGATATCCAAGATTGTCGCAGTTGCTAAACACGATAATCGTGTTAGGATCTGTACGGATTTTTGAGACTTGAACCAAGCTTCTTTAAAGGATGACTTCCCTCTTCCTAACATCGACATGATCATGGATTCAACTGTTGGACATGCTTTGTTATCTTTTATGGATGGATTTTATGGCTATAACCAAATCTTCATCAACTCGCAAGATCAATACAAGATGGCCTTCACATCCGCTTGGAGAACATTTTGTTGGGTTATGATGCCTTTTGTATTAAAAAATGTAGGCACTACTTACCAAGATATTCCCCTCCGATCTACAACTATTGAGGTGATATGTCGTTTCTTATTGGAACACATCATCACTTGCTTTGGCCTTCCTTTCGTGTTAGTCTCAAACAATGTTACACCATTTAAGAACAATGATGTGAAGAAGTTTCTCAAGACCTTCCATATTCAACATCGATTTTCCACACCTTACTACCCTCAGTCTAATGGTCAAGCCGAAAGTACTAATAAAATCCTAGAAAAAATCCTTAAGAAGACTATTAACCAAAACCAAAAATATTGGCATACACAATTGCAATATGTGTTATGGGCATATCGCACAAGTGTTTGTTCTTCTACGGGAAATACACCTTTCACCCTTGTTTATGGTACTAAGGCTATCCTACCTTTAGAGTTAGAAATCCCCATGTTACGAATTTCTCTCCAAGGTCTTGTCGATAATGACACCTATGCGAAACAACAATTACACCAACTTGAAATGCTTGATGAACAACACATCAATGCTCTCGAGCATCTTCAAGCTTACGATAAACAATTGCAATGCAAACACGATATTGGTGTCATTCCTAGGACATTTAACAAAGGTGATTTGGTTTTATATGAAAACCAACGCAATATCAACGCCGATTATGTTGACAAAGGTAAGCTCAATCCTAATTGGTTAGGCCCCTATGTGGTCAATACAAATTATGGATCTAGTGCTTATACCTTAACTGAGCGTGATGACACTCCTCTTAAAGACCCCACTAATGCCACACATTTGCGTAGGTATTATGTCTAATCCCCTTTTTGAATAGTATGAATTATAGAGCAATGTTGTTAAAGCTATTGGATTCTATCCTATTGGCTTTCTCATTGCTTTGTTCTTGACAAATCATTATGCATGTGTCCTGAACACTAAAGCGATTATTTAATTCATTTTTATAATTGCTTTAGATTTCATACTATTCAATTTTCCCTCTTGTGTGTTATGCTACTTTAAAATCATAAGTGCATAACATACTTAATCTCTATGTTGTATATAACATACACTCTAAACATGTTTTAATTAGATCACATACATTTTGTTAAATCGTGTTGCCATTAATTAAATAATCTCATATAGGTCATTTAATTAATCACATTGTTATTTAACATTCACACATTAAACCACAACATATAACATCAAAATGCATATATATATCTCAAAATTTTTATGTACATGTCATCAAAATATATACAGTGTCACTGAGGACTATGATTACCAAATCCCTTAGGATCTGGTACTCATGTTGCATCAGTAGTTGGACATTAGGAGACGGTCGTGCGTGATCGTGATCATGATCCACTAAATCTAATAGTGAATTCCATCCCCTCCATCCATGCAAGTGTCACCCGCTGCTCTCCTGCTATCTGATCCCTCTCTACCTGTAGTTGGGCCACCTCTCTCTCTAGTCTCTCCACCTCTACCGACACCCATGATGACTCTACCTATGATGTCGTCCTGCTCGGCAGATTTGTCTCCTCAAACCCTCATATGCTGCCTGTAGTCTCGCGAAGGGTCCCAACATCTCTGGATCTTGCTCCAAAATCGGTGGGGGAACGTAATCAGAGTCCACCTCCCCTTCATCGAAAGATGCACACACTATCTCTACAACCACCTAACAGTAAAGATCCCACCAATCCTTTGTGGGTCTTGAAAGATAGAAATAAAATGCAATTAGAACACATCATGATATATATATATATATATATATATATATATATACATAACATAAAACATCAGAGCATAAAGTACATGCATAACATAAAAAAATCATCACCTATATCTCCAATAGGATAAGGAATCTCAATCTCATCTTGTACAGGGAGCATGGATGTGCTAGCCTCTCCTCGACTGTATGTCTCGATACCTGTCGATGTTGCTGTTGCTCGGGATATAGTCATATGAATAGGTGAGGTCTCTCCCCACTCATATCAGTTCTTAGATGTGGCCTCCTCATCTGTACTCTAGAGTGGCTCCTCATCCTCCTCCTCCTCCTCCTCCTCTCCCTCTTGTCCATCATAATCTGGGTCTGCATCCTCATCATACTCCTCATCAATAATGTCAGTAAATATATTTGCAGCCCTATAGCGTGCCTCCTCGGCTCTATCCTCCCTATCATCCCCCTCATTCGATATTGGTCTTGCATCCACTACTGGCTCACCAACCAAAAATACTGGAGTTGGTCGTGATGCTATCCACCACTCCTCATGGTCCCATGTGGCACTGAAGTCATCTGTGTCACAGACCAGTGGCTGATCGTGATCAGAATAATGAAAGTCACTCTGGACAACATCCTCTAGTGTGAATCGTGGTGTATCACCAGGCCTCCGGGCATTCTGAACTGATCTCCTACAAGATGATCGTGCCTGAGGTGGTCTCTAAATCTGCCCAAACTGTATCATCACCCGATCATAGTAGAAGGGATGCACAATGTGATCATGCTGTCTCACCAAAAATCTGTCCAAGTAAAGTCTTCTCATCTGTCTGGTCTAATTTGGCCACTGTAATACAAGCTGGTATGGCCTCCATAGGATGTCGTCCTCCTCTAGTCGGTCGAATCTCACTCGCCAAAAGTGTAGATCACCGTACTGTCATAGTCATTGTAGTGGATAACCAAATGCCCATGGATAGCCTATCACTGCCGGACATGGGAAGCCAACTGACATGGTACATGTGATATGCTCCAGACACAACACCTATAGAAGTGTACAATGTACCATGCTATCCAGCTCCCGGAAGACAAATCACCCAAGGTCATTATACACATGAGCCAGGATGCACCGTCCCTAGGTGTACACTGTCTGATGCTCTGCCATCCCCCATACTAGGTGCACTAGCCTTCCCTCGAGGTGTGTTGCTCATCCATCTAGTAGGAGCACCAATGCTACAATATGCATCATGATCTACCTCACTACTGGTGCTCGTGAATAAAGTAGTGTGGCTAATTCGATCTGTCTGGCTACTTTGTCATCGTGAATTGGTCTGTCCAGACAGTATTGCATGTCTGGCCACTGCTCATGGAAGATCAACCCTCTAGAGGCACACCCGCTCCCCCCAAATAGGGACCTGGAGTATCTTGTGTACATCCTCTAAGGTAATGGTCGTCTCTTCAGTGGGTAGATGGAAGGTGTAAGTATTGGCATTCCAACACTCACACAATGCCATCAACATCACATCGTGGTACCTCATGGGGGGCATGAGGTATGCCTAGTATATCCCCACCTCCTGTAGATTCTATCTCTATCGCTGATAAAGCGGGAGCCAAGTCTCTAATGAAACTCATCTATCTCCCACCAAGACGCTAATAGGATCGGGTGGGTACCTATCAAAATAATCAAAATATGCTATCTAAATCATCTAATCTCTTCAATTCTACTCTAATTCATCATGGAAGTGTGATAATATTGTTCTAGTGTGCTTTTCCTAAGGCCCTAGACACTTTAGAACCCTTTTGGGACACTTCGCGAAGAAACATGATACTTTGCGAAAAAGTGGGACACTTTGTGAACAAAAGGGACACTTTGCAAACAAAAGGGACACTTTGAGAAAAAAAGGGATACTTTGTGAAATTTTTTACCAGGATCCTAATCTAACCTAAACATGCATTAAATTTATTGCATAATTGAAAAATCACAACCCAAGGGCTTAAGAATCAACTCACTTTATGTTGTCGATCATCGCTGGCTACTTGGTCCCGCAACATGTCCAATCTAGCAGGCGTGAATCCGCATGTGCTCAACATCCTCTCGTTCTCACCTCGTCACTCTCCCACGCTACAAAAGGCAAACGAGCAAGTAAGTGACAAATTAATTCATTTTCATTCCTTTTACTCTATTTCACTTTTTCATATGAGCACATTCGTACTTTTACCATTTTAGACCTATTAGTGTGCTTTTCATTCAAATCAACATATCGGGTGCTAGTGAGCTCTATTTTTGATATCGTTTGTTGCATCAAAACCATGTTTCCACACCCTACATCATCACTCACCTATCGTTATGTGGCATGGTACTTGAAAATTCCCTTTGATATGCATGTCCTTATTCGACGTGGTTAGATTGCTACCTTGATTCCACCTCCGTAAAGAAAGCAAAATGAATGGGGGCATACATCTACCTTCAAATTTTATCTTTAGGGATTAGATAAGAGTATTTTTAGGACTTCTAACGAATTTGTGTTGCAAGATGCGGTTCCTAATGTTGTGGTTTTGCAGATAACTACACTGGGGGCTTCATTCTCTTGTCATTAAATGAGTATCCTTTTATGAAAATAAGGTGCATTGTTTGTTTAAAGTCCTTTAGCTTACATATGCATGTAGAGTCATATGGGCGCTAAAGTGGGGGCTAAACGTGTCACCAAAAATTGTATACCTTTGAATAAAAGGACAATTTTGAGCTCGTTTTGGTCCTACTTTAGGTCCCATTTCATTAGTAATCACCCTAAACCAACATTTATAGGCCCCTAAGGTTTGTTAGTTTTGAATTTGAGGCTTGTTATACCTAAGGAACCATTCAACTCCCGACAAACAACATCAAAATTATTCAAAAATCACTAATCCCACTTCAAAATCCCTTGGTGGGACTAGGTCGCCCAAGTTGGCGACCTAGTCCTTTTTGCGGATTTTTGCATTTTAAGCGAGAAAATATCTATCTTGCTAAACATTCCCGATGGGTGTCAACCTCTTAGGTCAAAATTACTGACAATTAGGTCTTGTTGCTTATAAATACTTGTTTTTAGGTCATTTTGTAGGCTTCTCTTGGTCATTTTTAACAACCAACTTCAAGAATCAATTGCAAAACATCTTCCTCAAGAAGATTCATCTCTCTCTCACAACAAAGTTGAAGCTTTTGGACGAAAAACTAGGGATTCTTGTAGGTCTTCAAGCTCACTTCACATTCAAGATCACATCTTCCCAAAGGTTGAACCTAGATGCCTATGAAGATTCATGGAGAAATCTAGGTTGAGGAGGTGCAACTAGCCACCAAGTCACACCTAAAGACTTTTTTCAAAGTGACTCCATCTTCTACTTTCAGCCCATCTTTAGATTTAAGGTTTGCATCTCATTTGCATTCTTTTGTCATACATTTGTAATGTTGTAGGGTTTCTTGGATTGAAGTTTTGCATCATTCCAAATCTCTTGCATGCATCTTATTCTAGCACAATAGAATAGGGTTTTATCTTATTTCAAATTTTCCTAGTTCTAGACACACTTAGGGCTAGGGTTTGTGCAGATTTTCTATCTCTTTACAAGTTTAAATACAAACTAGGGGTTTGACCAAGGCAATCTCCACATTAGAAACCCAAATATATTCTATTTTGTAGGCTATTTTGCAGGTCTGAGTCCAGATTTTCGTGAAGAAACAAAGTGTAGATCATAGGCCTCTGTGTCCACTTTTAGTTTTCTAGAAAAGTTGAAAGGGACTAGGTCACCAATAGTGGCAACCTAGTCCCACTGGAGGTTTCTGACAAGGATTTTTATAGATTTGAGCACCCAGTTGGCTGAAATGGGATCTGGAGCAGTTTTCTTAGGAAGGGACTAGGTCGCCCAACTTGGCATAAGTGTCCCAGTTGACTCAAAACTCAAATTTTCTAAGTTTTTAGAGGCTTCTACAATCTGCACCTCAGCGCTCTTCAATTTCCAAGTGCACTTGTTTGACTTATTAGGTCATTTTGCTTAGTTCAGTCTTTATTTTATCATTGTTATATTACATCATGTGTTTTCTAGCAATATCTAGATTCTCTTAGTTTGGATTAAATAGTTAGGTTTACTTATCACAATTCAACATTTAACACATTCAACACATATTCAATCCCTAATATTGAATGAATCACAAGGTTTATGCTCCCCATAAAGGTATATCTCCTTCCTTCTAGGTGAAAACCCTAGAGAGTTGTAGGGGACCAATTCCTTTACCCAAAGCATAAATTTTGTGGTTCATGTATCATAGATATCATTACAGTCATGCATATTTCACAGAGCATTAATAGGTAGATAACTTACTTTGCACATAGGATTGTGCTACAACAATGTAAATTTTACCATTAAAAGCAATTTGAACAGTAGCGTTCACTTATTATTTCATGGTCAAGAATTACACAGAACTTGGTTAGCTCATGCCTAAGACAAAGATACATTCGTTTCTTATTGCAAGGTATATAAGTTGATGTGCAAACCTCACACAAATACAGTACCACTCTAAATATCCCAACTTCAAGCAAAATCCCGACTGTGTATGGATATTTTCTATGCTTGGAAAAACCATGCCCCTAGTAAATCAACATAAAATTAGCTATTTATTAGCTCATAATTAAATAATATGGTCTTGTCTTTCATTTTCAAATATTTCCTAACCAATCTCAACACATAATCCGTCGCAACGAAAGACTCTCTAAACTCACGATTTGTCTTGGTGTGAAGTTCCTTGGACCCGATTTGTTCTCCTTTAACTCCAAAAAATTTGTCTTTCCTACACTATGTATTATTTGACTTGTCCTATTTGCCTTGCTTAACCTGGGAGAAAGCTGCAATTAAATTAGACTCCTTGTCTTTTCTATTTTGACTTTTTCCTATTTGCTAGAGAAATATCTTGTCTTTTCTGGAAACAAATTAATATTCTCCTGCTATAAGCTATACAACTTTTTCTTTATTTGTTAATTATTACTTTTTTTCCTTGTGCAAAATTCTAACGCAAAATTTTCCCCTCAACTGCCTGCTTGTCTATCGATTGGCCTCTATTTGACAATTCTTTTTTGTCTTTTCCTAGGATTTGTCAAATATTCATTTCGACCTTCTTTAATGACTGGCGGCTCAATATTGGCTCAATTCGCCCTTTCTGCTCTCTATAAACCCTCAAATATATCTATATATCAACCTCCTTTGAAAAATTCAATCCTCAATGTTAGCCACTACCCTTGTTTGTCTTATCTACAAATATTGGTCCTATCTGAGAATGGTCCACGATTCCCTAAGGAGATATCCAACAAGCTCATGAGATTAAATGTTCCAACGTGGAACCCAACTATATGTTGCTTAATATTTGACCACCTATAATTCCTTCTTTATTGACCAACACATAAACCAGACTTAGGTTGAAATCACTGATCTGTACGGTTGGGCAAATAATTAACAATATTATATTGAGACCTGTTCACATTATTGAAGACCTCTTCTTCTGAAATTTATCAAACCCTTATATCAAAAAAAATAAAATTTGGAAACCCCTCAGGGTGGCAAGAATTTGTTGTGCTATGATACCAATGTAATAACCCACCCTAATTTGGGTTTTTGAATTTCACAACAGTACAAAAAATATAGAATTTTGCAAAAGAAGAATTCCAAACAAATGCAAGAGACAAATAACTATAGTTTTTATTAATGATTCAAGGAATACATTCAATTCATACCCAGAAGGGACTGTGCAACTGTCGGAAATGACCTTTGTTTTATTCAAATATGTTGATGTAAACTAGAAGTGCGGAAAGAAACTGCTAAGTAAATCTATGAATGCTCAGATATTACCCTCTGATTGAGAACATTCAATCTAGAATCCTTGGACGATCTTTCACGCATGTAGATCCTATCCTAACTGAGGCTTTCCATCCTCCGATCAGCTTGAAACCCATGCTTGCAAACCTTGTTTCTCAACTGTCTTCAATTTACAAATAAACCTGTATAATGAAAAGTGACTTCTCTTTGGTCTTTTATTCACCTCCAAACCCTACACCCCTCTTGGCATTTAACTTTATTAAAATAATAAAGTAATTCCTTTCCAAAAACCAACGCCTCATTTGGCCTCTTTAAATATTTTAATTAAATTCACTTTTTAAAACATGTGCCATTTAATGATAATAATAAAGTAACTTAAAATATATTATTTTAATTAAAGTTACTTTATTCACCTTATAACACCATATTATAAAATACTTTATTAAAGTAACTTTATAACATTAAATCATAAAGTCACTTTAATGACTTTAATGATTTAATTACTCTCGGTAATGATCTAGCAATAACCTCCTGAGAGTGTCTTGACACAAATACCAACTATGGGCATGTTGCCACTGAATCTGATAACACTTACTATAAATAGAAAATGTGAATGAAGAACTCCTGAACTGCCTTCATAAGGCCTACCAAGAAAAATACTTGATGACTGAGTTGAAGATGTTGAAATGAAAAGATCAAGCCTGCTAAAGTCCTTAAATACCCTCCAAAGGCCCCCCTACACATCTTTCTAGCCTATAGGAACCAAATAGTAGGCTAACCATTGCTTTGATACAGATCTCAAAAAAAGGGGACATTACAGTCTACTAGGAGGTATGCTACTGAAATCCTTGCTTCGCTTAGATAGCAAAGCCTGAATCTCTAGATGATAAGAGTGTTTCTCCTCCTCTGCAACCATGGGCATAACCACACACTCTATTGCCCTCTCTACCTAATAATTTCTAAATAGTCTCTCCATGTGTTTGAAATAGACTAATCGTGGCCCTCCATTATACATTCCCCTCAAAACTATATTCTTACCCTCTAATTTGAATTTCAACTCCATGGTCCAAAAATTAATTGTAATCTCACCAAGGGAACATAGCCACTGTATAACCGACACCACATCCATGTCTCCATTACTAACCACATAGAAGTCATCATCGACTTTGTAGTTTTCCAATTATAGACTCAACTATGGAATCATCCTCATGCAAGTAATAATAAAACCATTTGCAACCATCACTCTGAAACCATCCACATCCTATACCTGAAGTCTCCTGTGTGCTATTAGTCCCTCATCTTTGAAGTTGTGCAGCATCTAAATCTACCAATGCAACCAATCATTGTCCATTCAACACACCTTTGTTACATAGGGACTCATTATTTTTGAAACTATAAAGTTGGGCAAGCTTCCCATCTCTTACCTCCTCCTTTTTAGACTCTTCAGAAGAATCTTCCTCCTCTTTGTCTTCCAAATCAAATTGTTGGTTTGATTTTTCTAATGAAGATTCTTCTACATAATAGTATTCTATCTTGTTCACTTTTCTCTTTGTTGCAAACTTATGACTCAGATTCCAAGGTTCCTTGCATGAGAAGGATAATTTCATTTTTCTCAAGTCATTTAAGGTATCACCATCAAGTCTTGTGGTTGATTTTTTGGGTTGATTGGTGTCTCTTATGAAATGTTTTTTGTCCTTTTTGTGTAGGAAAGTTTTGGACCAAAAATTTGATTGAGGGGCAACCCATTCCATACTCCTTGCCTTTTTCATTGCTTCTTGCAAGGATGGAGGGTCAAATGCCTTAATCCACCCCCTTAAGTAGCTCCATGAGTCCCTCACTAAATAATACTACCATTCTCCTTTCTATAACCCCAAAGACCATAATTGAAAGCCTCTAAAAATCTGCTATATATGCCTCCACTTTACCATATTGCTTCAACTATGCTAGCTCTCTAAAGTGCAACTCAAGATCTTTTCTGTCAAAATATCTCAATGGGTTTAGTAGTAAACTCATCGTATGTAGTGATATATTTGTGACCCAAGGTTATAAGGCCATAATACCACCACTCGTGAGCTACTCCATCAAGATGTAGAGTGGATCACTTTATTGCCTCATCCTCAGTCATAGGTCTAAGGGCTAGATAATTATCCAAATTTTGTACCCATGCCCTAGCTATAAATTATCACTACCATCAAAATGAGCAAGTGTTACCTTTCCCAGAGCCTATTGTAGGTCCCTCTGAACTACTGGTCTTCTATGACCAGCTTTACTTCCACTCCTCTTCTTCTTTTGATCCATGAACTCATTGAAGGTTAAATTATTTTTCAATGCCTTTGGAAGGGTATCATACTCAGCATAAGTGTTTCTCAACTCATCCACCAACGGTAAGGGAGTGCCATGAGAAACTTGTGATGCCTCTCTCAAAATGAATGTGGGCTAGAAAGGCCTAGGAATGGTGTTTGACCCTATTGTTACACATTGGGCCCCTCATTTCCACCTTGCTGATTTGTGGAACTACTTTCCCCATTATTTTTTGTGTTGCCCCATGAGTTGTTATGTGTGTTATTTACTAATATACATTTCCCAATCTTACCCAACAACTGAGACATCATGTCCATCATTGTATCAAACTTTCTTTCCATCCTCAAATTTCGGCTAATCAAACTAGCTTTATCCTTATCTCTTTCAACCATGTCTCTGGGAGTGTTCTCACTATCAATATGAGGATTCTTATGTATCCCAAGGATGCTTGAGATAGTCTCAGCTTCTAGAACCTGTGGGGGCTACCACTGAGTTTTTCTTTGTTCCTTGTTGAAGTATCTCTATTCCCTTTCACTTATAGAAGATGTATAGTTGATTGTATATGATTAACACAGGTTGGTAGGAAAGATGTGCTCTGATACCACTGTGACAGTCACCCTTGATTTTTTGTGTCTTTTATTTGATAGAATAAGACAAAAGTGTAGAAGTGTGTTTCATAAATCATTCAATATTAGGATTGCATACATAGATAACATCATGGCATTGCAAGCGAAAATCATTGCTTTACATTAAAGCATGTAATAACACAATCAAAGAGAGACAATTACAAATTGAAAATAGATTATGGAAAATTGTACCAAACTTGATTACAATCCAAAAAGGTGCACCTTCAGTCATGTAAATTGAGCAACAACCATCACAAACTCCTCACAAACAAAGCTTATGCAAGTGCTAACCAGTTCCAATTTATCCTTTCTCATTTAACAATCATTTTACATAACCAAGACACCTTGTAAATCTAGATTGTAGACCTATGTAACAACGTATAAGATCTCAGTTTGAACACCAAAACCTAGGGAAATGGCATGACACCCTAGGAGGGGTGATTTTCTTTATGAAATTAGATTTTTATCAACCATTACAAATGAATAGTCAAAATGGGGCACCCAACTATGAGGAATCCAATGAATCGATACCTAGAATGAAATTTTTTCACACCATAGAGATATGAGCAATTTTGTGCCTCCCAACTACTCAAAAAATGCAATTTCCAAAACTCAAAAAATTATGATCAAAACTCAAAAAATGAATTAAATTTGCTGCAAGCTCTCACCAAAACACCCAAATCCACATACCACTCCAAAATTCACAAACCCACATCAAAACATTGTGAATATCTTCATACTAATCCACTCCAAAATCACCCAAACTACAAAAAATACAGAAGATATGATTAACTAAACGCCAACTAGCTTGGGTGGGTCTTTCACCATCGAAACCAATTATTTAGTGAAGGGTTTTCATCCTCCAATCAACAAAGAAGAAGCGTGAAATCATTCCAGCAACATAACCTTACATTGCGAAAAGCCAAGATGCTCAAATGAGAGTTCAATGGGAATATATAGAGAATGAAGGAGGAATTAGGGCAACCAAATTTCAAACTCTTTTTTCCTCCAAGAGGTACAACCCTCTTCAAAAGCTCTCCATAATGAAAAATATTTCATTTTACCTTATACCTCCTCAAACTAGGCGTCCACTTTTGAAAGCAATAACTTACTTTTTAAAAACAACTTTAAATGACCATTTTCCTACATGCTGAACAAGGGGAGATTTCATGAACACCCTACCCTCAAGTTATAAAATAACTTTATAAAAAGAAAACTTAAGTGACATAAATCAAATATTAATCCGACCACCATTAGAACTCACCAAGGCCATAATTGGAAAACACTCCATTGAACTGATGGAAGAATAAAGACTAAAATCAAGTGCTAAAAATAATATTTACTAAAAATAAAACCTACAAAAGCTCATCACATGACACATAATCCTCTCCACTTAACCTACGTGAATAGAAAGCTCGTATTAAACTAAGTGAAAAAAAAGACATCACACATCAACCAACTATTTTAATTCCAAGATGAAATATAGATAAAAGATTTATTAGTTTGATATATTCAAATTTCATTGCATCAATAAAATTATTCTTCATCTTCAAGTCTAAAACTAAATAAACCTTATCCACTTTCATTAACTTTCCTAAAATAATATTCCTAGATTAAGCAAGCTTAGGGAAAGTTTAATTTTCTTTACAGTTCACAACCAAAATTTGTGCTCTTCCTTTTAGATGAAATCTAACAGCAAATCCTAGGTAGTGTTTAAACCTTCCATTGCCCTAATAGCAGAGGTTTACGTGAAGTAAAAAGAGGTGGTTCTATGAGAAGATAAAATAGGCAGGACATCCTGTAAGAGGGAAGCCTTCGCAGAAGCGTTGTGAGTATTGATCAGTGTCTTCACAATGACGGCCCCAACTCAGGAGGAACTCTTAGCTGCTCATCTTGAACAACACAAGATCGAAGAGGTAACAAAAGATAGTATCTTTTTCACAATTTCTCTTCATTATTTAATCTTGTTCTTGAGATTCCACCTATTAAACTGAAGTAGACTGGGTTCGATGGCCGCTGGCTGCCTTAGCAGATGAGTATTACCATTTGGGTATTATTCATATATAACTATTTTGAGGTCTCATTTGTCTGAATGAACTGCGTTTGGGAGTATTTTTGGTTATTGTTCATTTATGGCCGCTTTTCGGTTTGTACCTTCAACTGAATCGAGTTTTGGCTAAGTATTGTAGTGGGTATTCTTTATATGTGACTATTTTGGATTTTTATCTTTTAAATGAAGTGGGTTGGAATTGGTATTTAGTTGCTACCATTTGAAAACGAGCTTGAAACGAAGGGGTTTAAGACGATGATTAGTGAAGCTTATCTCTTCCAGCCACTGGGAACATATTTGGTGCCTTTACGGCATTATCCTGTTTTTTAATATTTTTACACAGATCAAATGAAAAGGATTCAATGTTAGACTTAGTATGTCATATATTGCCAAGTTGATTTACGGTACGAGTGTTTGTCATAATCAATAATGTCGATCTGGTTGGACTATTTGAGGTGTCGTTTACATTGGGTCTATTTGGAGGTTGTGGATTTGGATGACCAGTGGTGAGTATTTTCATCGTAATTGAACTAGAGGCCATATGTTGGATTTCCTTTGCTACTTAACAGGCTCTGAAAAGTATACAGGTAGATATTAATGCGGATAAAATCCTCCACAAGGTGTATATGCCATTGGGTTTAACTGAAGCATCAATTGCTTTGAACAACATTCACATTGGAAGCAATCCCAATGCAAGGGGACCTAGAAATTGCACAGGAACTGCTAAGCAGTGTTAGTACCCGAGGGCATCTAGTGTCATTTCGTTAGTATTAGGTATAGTTACCAAGTTGAAAAAGTTTGCTGTGTTAGGGAGAGGGACAAGGTTTTGGAATGTTAGAAATATGATTTTATTTTTTGGGTTAATATCTATTTGCGGCGTGTCCTTCAATTCAGATGCCACAACCGAAGGGTGTGTCATTCATCAAATTCACTTAAACCTAATTCAAGATTTAACATCTGTACATTTTAAGCATGTAACATGTCCTCTGGGAATTTGAATACAGGACTCCGTTATGAAAGATTTGGTGATTTACCACTTGAACTCATCCCATTTGAGATTAGCAATACAATATTATGTAGGAAAGGTATGGAAGAAGTTTTGCAAAATAGGAAAATTATAAAATTTTACTGTAAAATTGATTTGGGTGCAATTTGCATAAGTTCAATAGTTTTTTGTGAACCTTTTTTTTTTGGGTATTGAAGCTGCTGTCTTCATTCCCTGTAAGTGTGAGGAATCAGACTAAGCAAGGTATACAAGCAGGATATTGCTTACTTTTAGGTGAATGCGTTTACTAATAAGTCAAGGTATCTTTTTGGACATATTGTTGATTCTACGTTAACAATTGTGAGACATGGAAACCTTAACTGACACCGTGCACATAAAAACTAAAAGCTATAAGAACTCAAAAGCAGGTTCTAAGATGCAAGTCCGTGGGTTGATGTAATAGAATCCTCTCTGGTAGGAACGTGTTTCAAGATGCTTCTGGGCTTAGTGGATCCTCTTTCTTTGTGATTAATGCCAATGTTAACTTTGTTCTTAAAATTACAAGTTTGAGGAAAACGCAGTGGTATATCCCTAGTTGAAGACAGTGACAAGAAATGTGATGACAATGACAACACAATGGAAAATGGGATTGAAACTGTTTCTTGTTTTTTTGTGCATGTGGATGCGGTCATGTGTATGTGTGTATTTTTTGAAAGAAATTGTGTGCACATGCATGTTATTTTTTATTTTTTATAAAGTGTGTGTGTGTGTGTGATGACAATGACATCACAGTGGCAAATCTGATTGAAGCTGTTCTGTGTGTGCATCTGCACGTGTGATTGTGTGTGAGCATGGGCAGGTGTGGGCCTATGTGTCACACACTTGCATGCAAGTGTGTGTGGTGTGATGGCCTAGGAAAAGCCTGAAATGGGAAGAGACTGCCATGTTCCTTGCTACATAGGTTCAGTGTGTGTGTGTGTGAACTGTGTAATGGCCTAGGCCCTAGGAAAAGTCTGAAACGACTGCCATGTTTCTTGCTACATAGAGTCTACATGAATATGTATCTGTCTACTTTGTAGTATACTTTACATAAAGCTGTAGGATAGAAAGCAGGACATTACAAGCATGGACATTAAAACTGAAAAACAAGAGGGATCAAACTTGACCATCAATAATCCACTACCTGTCTTGAAAAATATGATTAATAGAGATTTAATCTAAAATATTTTTGGTAAATAGATGGCATGCCATTTGATCCTATTATGTTTTAACTTTTAACCTAGTGTTTTTGCTTTACATATCACATATTGGGTGGTGTCTTACATTTATATATTTGTTCTACGGCTGGAAAGTTCTGGGATTTTGTCCAAACTAGTTTCAGGTTGGGATAATATGAGCTTTATGTATGCAAGCTATGCGTGCTCTTGGTGAACAGCTGGTAATTCTGTTGCCATCATCTGCTGTCAATCACGCCCATGCCAATACATAATCATCTCTAAAGAACTCAAACTGAACCTGAAATGAATTTTTCTGCTATGATACACATTTCCATGAAAAGCTAAATTTGCCGTTCCAACTTTGTGCACTTCAAATTTCAAAATTTGCTATTTGCATGTGCGTAGTTTGGGCTAGTCAAGGCTCATGCATATGCTCATCTGTGAGACTGTCTGAACTCCTTGCAGCCATTGACAACTGCCTTGGAAGCACAGTGCACAACACTATTCCCTAATGAATGTCTTTGGCATTTTTCATATTTAACCAGTTCTGTGAATAATCTCCAGATTGGAAGGTGGGTCTATTTACATTCTGGATTTTGAGTTGGTTCACAATTTGGAGCTCTATGTGTTGATTTTCCAGCATGCTTTGGTTAAGAGAGTCTTGGCAGGCAGCTCAACAGTCATCTAGTGTTAAGTTAAAAGATTGCAGAAAGTTGGAGAATGTGATTGCAGTGAACAGAGTTTTCTGGGATACAGGATGAGTGAGATATGTTGTTGGTTGTATAGAAGGTCATGTGAGCTTGTAACCTTACATTCTTAATGATGGTGAACTAAATGCACAAAACCACTTGCTGGAGTTTTTGCAGACGATCTCTCACAAGGATAAAGTTTCTGTTGATTATATTTACATGTGCTGTTCACACTTTATTTTCATGCTTTCATGTTCAATTCTTATTTGCTTCATATAATTCTTGCAATATGAGCAACTTTATGAATATAAGTGTATACGCACAATAAATAAACACATAATTGCATAAAACAGTCAGAATTATATTGTCAAAGTATAGCCTGGTATAACTGGGAATTTGGCAGTTTGACTACTCGGTGAGTCACCAAGTACTTGCCACATTTTTCACACCCTGAGTTTCTCTGCTGTTTACTCACTGAGATTTTCAGACAAGTCATCCATGAGTTTTTGCGAGGTTATGGTCAATTACTTGGTGAGTTGGTGTGAAAAGCTTGCGATGTGCAGGAATGAAACAAGAAAAACACTGAAGAAATGCAAATTTCACACTCAAAAAATACAGTTTTTTGTCTTTCAAAAAATTATGAAAGTGGCATGCACCATGAATGTCTATGTGGTCTTGAAGGCCTTCAATTGGGCTCTGTGACAGGGGGCTCCACCCCTTGACCTTGCCCTGTACTGTGACAGGGAACGTGTGAGGGGTGCTGCCCCTAAACTCCCACCAAACTCATTTTTTTAATTTTCTAACTTTTGCATAAATTTTTTATTTTTTTAACAAAAATTAGGTATTTTTTAAGTTGCCGAATTTTGCTGAGCTGGAAATTATTTGGTCCACCAAGTCTGAGAATGTGAACTATGACTGGGATAATCACCCATCACTTTCTAAACTCCAGTATGCATTTTATGTTGTGTGAGTATTTTGTGTTAGTTTTATGATCAGAAATGAAATAAGCAGAATAACAACACAAGAACAATGAACACAGCAAGATACCCTGGGAAAACCCTCTTTCTCGAGGGAGAAAAACCCAGCAACATATAAATCTTATATATAGGATGAATAAGAGCAGAAATCTGCTTTACAATCAGACCCTTCTCAAGGGTGAATTAATACAATGAATAATAGCACCTATCCTTTGATGCCAAGATAAATATATATTTCCTTGAAGTCGATCTGCTTCTACAAGATGATAATCTGCTGCTGAAGGGCGAACTTCTGCTCTGTAGAGAATGTGAATATAAGAATGACTTGATGATCAAATGGATGATCATCTCCTTCTATATATACAATGCAAGGAGACTCTTCACAAGCAAGGTGACTCTTTACTTGGGTCGGCCTCCTTTTAAGAAATAGTATAATTTGTGATTAAGGCCGACTTGCCTTAATTGATTATTTATTAATTAAATTTTTACTTAGGAGAAAATATCTCCCTAAGCTACAAACACTAACATTTTGTGCATTTATATGCCAATTCTATTGCTCACAACTCATGTCGTGTTAAGCTTTAATCCAGAGAAAGCATTTTGTATTCATTTGTATGGCTAAACCATGCAACTGTCATATTAGGAAGAAATGAAACCATGGAAAAAGCAGGGTATAGTGTATAACAAGAGGATAAATATACTATGTGAGCCTGTTTGTTAGACTGTCTGGTAAGCTGAGACGAAAATGTCTATGTTGTTGAATCAGCTGGAAAATACATCATTTCCAGGTAGAAGTCATACCAGAATTGGGCATGGATCCAATTGCCTGTGGAGTCAGGCAGGGTTTGGCTTTTTCAAGCTTTGGGTGAAATTTTCAGGCAATTTATTCGGCTTTTTGACTGGCAAAACCCTAAATGACTCCATGCATAGCATGGCGAAGTGCAGCTGCATTGAGAAAATAAAAAATGCAGAGAACAGGAGGTACGTGTTGTTCACTGCGTACAAAATGGCTGCAAACTGGTCAGAGATGGATGAAAGATTTTTGCAGAAGAAGACAGAGGCATTGGCCTCAGAGCCCAACACCTGCTGGAGTGAGGTTACCTTCATTGCTGTGCATTCCATTTCAAAACCCGAACATGATTTTAACTTTGAAGCCCAGCTGCATTGAGAAATTATAAAGGCAGAAAACAAGAGGTACATGTTGTTCATTGCATATAAAATGGCCACAAACTGGTAGGAGATGGATGAAAGCTTGTTGCAGAAGAAGATGGAGGCATTGGTGCTAGATCCCAACACCTGCTAGAGTGAGGCTACCTTCATTGCTGTGCATTTCATTTCAAAAACCGAACATAATTTTAACTTTGACTTAATGTAACAAGACTAGGCTTTTAACTTTATGTTTGATTCGAATGTTTTTACATATTAAAGACAAAATATGAACTATACCATATTTATTTTTGTATAGTATAGATATTAGTTACTATAGATAGTATGGTTTGTAGTACCATAGAAGCATAAATCTGCAAAAAATCGTAAAAATCTGCTATGTTCCCGATTTTTTGGGTTGCGTTGACCCTGCAAAAAAATCGTTGAAAATCACGTTTAAATTGCGATTTTGTTTGGTCGGCCTCAATGAGAAGTCACTTGAGTCGGCCTCATTTGACTGTTTATTTAAGTTTCGAATTGAAGGGAGAAAGAGATCTCCCGCCACTGCTACATCAACAGTATATACTATATTATGGCATTCTTGTTATGAGTTTTAGTTTAACATTGTGTATACTAAATTATGACATTCTAATTCTTTGTTTTATTTTTTTCATTTATAGAGTTTATGAAATCAGAAATATTTATGTTAGTAGGATTTTGAATCTTTAGAGTGTTGAGAGTCGAGCCCGTGGCTTCTGTTTATTTTAGGCTCAAATGGTCTCGACTCTCTATAATTCATTTTGATGAACATCAAGTGAGCTGCTAAACACAGCTTACATTTTTCTCTACAATAATTCAAATTTAGAAAACCATGAAGATGTAGCTGATGATCTTTGCGATGATAACTATTTTCTGTTGTACTTGCTACTGACTACTTATTTTTCACCTTTTTATTGAAACATAGGCAGAAAAGATTGAATTCATAACTGACAGAAGTCTCTTTTCTGTTATGTACACTCATTTCTTTACCAAGTTTTTCAGTGGAAAATTATCTTTCATTTTGCAGTCAGATGAACCTATTATAGAAGATGATAGAGAGGATGATGATGATGAAGATGATGAAGATGATGACGATGATAAAGATGAGGATGATGCTCAAGGTGGTGTTTCATTTATTTTCTGGTTTCTTGTAATGACTTTATTATGTATTTTCTGTGGAAGCCTTTCCTAGACATCACCTGTATTTTTTATTTTCAATGTTTTCTTCTGTTTAAGTTCAGCATTCTTAAATCCCTAACCACCCTGCAGGAGAGCAAGGTGGTGATGGGAATGGAAAATCAAAGCAAAGTAGGAGTGAGAAGAAGAGTCGGAAAGCAATGCTCAAGCTTGGAATGAAGCCAATCACTGGCGTCACTAGGGTTACTGTAAAGAAAAGCAGAAATGTTGGTTTTCATTCCATTTATTGTTCTGAGTGGATGGTTACTGTGTCAAAAGAATATTTTTAATGTCCTCACCATCCAAAATTTGTTAATTGTCTAGAAATCCTTACTTCTTTGCTGGTCTGACTCTGCAGATCTTATTTGTCATAGGGTTACTGTAAAGAAAAGCAGAAATGTTGGTTTTCATTCCATTTATTGTTTGAAGTGGATGGTTGCTGTGTCAAAAGAATATTTTTTATGTCCTCACCATCTAAAATTTGTTTCTTTTCTAGAAATCCTTACTTCTTTGCTGGTCTGACTTTGCAGATCTTATTTGTCATCTCAAAGCCCGATGTATTCAAAAGTCCAGCATCAGATACATACATAATCTTTGGTGAGGCTAAGATTGAGGATCTGAGTTCACAGCTGCAGACACAGGCAGCTGAGCAATTTAAGGCTCCTGATTTGAGCCATGTAATGGCTAAACCAGAATCATCTACTGCTGCCCAGGAGGAGGAAGAGGATGTAGATGAAACTGGTGTTGAGCCAAAGGATATTGAACTAGTTATGACTCAGGCTGGAGTCTCAAGACCTAAGGCTGTTAAAGCATTGAAGGCTGCTGATGGAGATATTGTCAGTGCAATTATGGACCTTACAACATAGAATCAACACAAGCGGTATATTTATAGAAGACTGAAATGAGCAAGAATTTTTTATAAGCAATTCATAATCTCAGTACTCTCTGTTGTAATTTTTTCTGTTTATTCAAGCAAGTTCTTCAATCTGACTTCCTGTTTGGTTCTCAGAAGCTTCATCTTGCCCTAGAATATATATCTTTAATAAATGTGCAAACTGAGCTTGCTGCATTGATAATTTTTACTATGTATGATTAAAAAATTAACACAGTATTTTTCCAGAAGCTCTTCTACGTAACGTATGATTGTTGATGACCTATGTTTTGAGGTTAACAAGTCTTTTCTGTGGAAAGTATTATGCCAAAGATTTTCTTTCAGTTTTTGCCTGAACAAGTTTACAGATTATACTAAATTGTGATACGTTTTTTTTTGCATTTTACAGTAAGTTCCTAGTAAGCCTAAAGTCATTTGTAACAAGTAAACCTGCTGCGTTTAATTTTATCTTGTTTCTGGTAAACAATGCACTTGTCTTGCACATTTTGTAAGTTGTATGTGATGATGGAGTGTAGCTTGTGATTTTCTTTTGGGTAACGAAAGTATTTACCCATTTGGTTTCAAGGCTATGGTGGGTGGAATCCATTTTCTCAAAGTAACCTGGGAAATGAAGGTAGCCCCAGCTGGACCCAGCAGGAATTGAACTGCGCTGGGCTTTTTGTGAGTGCAGCTTGCTCATCAACTGGACTCCAACCCTGTGGGGGAGCTTGTTATTTGATATCGGAGATGTTTAGTTCATTGCAGGAAAGAAATTGAATAATAATTCTAGGACAAGCCAAAAAGTATGTTGGACAAAGGCATTACAATTTGATAACTTATCCTATCTACATGAGACGGTTTAGCTTTTATCTAAAACTCAGATACCATACCACCTGAATTTTTTAATTCATTAATTGTAATAGATGAGCAAACTATATCTGGCTTGTTACAAATTGAATGTGCTTTCTTGACAGCTAAGGGCTCTAATGGCTTTTCCGTCAGTTGCTTCCCTTAGATGCAGTTTGTAGTATGCTTCAAACACCTCAATCAATGCTTAATCCATGATAAAACAGTAAACCTGTTTTATTTACAGTCATTGCTCAACTGTTACTAATCTGTTTGGGGTGATAGATTAGCGTTATTATACTGCTTTTGGCATGAATGAGCATTTTTCCAACTTTGTTTTTTGAGTAAATCTGTATTTTTTACCAGCCTTGAAAATTTTGATTACAACCGAAGAAATAAATAACTCGTTAATGTGGATAGCTGAAAATAGTACAGAAATTTGTTTTGTAATCTTCTTGTACCCTTGAAATTTTTTTATTACAACCGAAGAAACAAGATACAAACAACTTGGTAAACTGGATACCTGAAACTGGTATGAAGTTTGTTTTTTAATCTTTTATTACTGAAAAGATAGCTTTTAAGAAATTCAGACAGCATGTAAAACAATGACAAACTGAATTAGCAAAACTCTCACTAAAAAGAGTCAGGGAGGGCCGTCAAATCTGATGATGTTTTCAAGGTAAAATGAAAGCCCGTCCCTCCTTGAGGGAGGTGTCATATTCCTAAGTAATTAGGGTATCTAATGTGAAAAGTCGCTCATCTCTTGGTGCTAGCTTTTTAATATAGTTTTCTTTAATCATTTTAAGTAATTCAAGAACCTGTGTATTTTATATTATATTATTCTAAAAATTTTAAACTATCCTGTACCAAGGGGTGTGCTTTACTGTTTTGAACTCCCACACTTAGAATTCAAACTAAGAGCCAGGTTTGGATATAACCAGTTTTATCAATTCTATGTACACTCAATGCATTGTACTTCTCTTTTAATTGGAACCCCTTACTCTTTCCTTCACTTGGTTGATTAAACCATTTTTATTGGAAAATCACTATAGCATTGAAGGCAAGAAAAAAGGGCATGTCCTTTTATGACTTGGTTTTAGTAGCTCTTGGCTGTGGTGTTCTTTTAGGGTACAATTTCCAATTCTGTGTTGAGCTCTGACGAGAAAGAACATAATCTTCAGATAAGATAAAAGGGGATTTTTGGGGATTAGGAGTGTTGTTGCCAAAAACAAGGTTGCCATATAAGTACACCCTTTCACATTTTAGTTTGGTGGAGAATATGAAATTGAAAATGTTTGTGTAGATGGTAGAACTTTGATGGTGAATGAGGTAGTCATGAATGCATAGAATAATTACTCTGTTATCGAGTTTGCCTCCTGCAGGGCCGGATCTGGGTTCGGTTCGCACCGGATCCGAGTTCTGGTTCAGTTCCTGTAGGGTTCCTGTGTAGGGGGCCTGGTTTGCCTGGGATGAACTCGAGATGAACCCGAGCGCACCCAGGACGCACAGGAAAGGGTTTTTCACTTTTTTTTACTTTTATTCACATGCGTATTCATTTGGTTTTTTGTCTCCACTGCCTTTTGGTTTTATGTAATGGATGACAATGATCTATTCAATATCATATAGGTGCTCCTTAAACATGGGCAATTTTCTCATTGAAGCTTATGGGATTCATTCTGCTTGTATATTTGTCTCTCTTTATGACTTGTCATGTAATTTTGGTGCATTTGTTCATGGTAGGCTTGGGATTAATTTTAATGTCCCACTCATGAACACTCAGTGCACCATGTAGAGGATGAGCTCAAAGACATTGATATGGCAACTGTAATTCATAGCAGAGGCATTAGAATTTGATACCCTACTATAGCTTAGTCCCTTCTCACACTTTTCCTCTTCTATTCCCACATCTCCCATATTCCCTAAAGGGCAAAAGGTTTGAATGACACTGTTATGCTACAAAAAACAAGATCTATTTTGAATAAGATTACATATGTCCTTTTGGATTACACATCTTGTGATAACTTACCAACATTCCATTATCTCTATTGTCTTGCGGAAGCAAAATCCCAAGACGAACTAATTAGGCATTTTCAAAATGAAATTCTACTTAATCTATTCCATATTGTTAAAGTTGATTTTAATAAAAAGATCATTTTTATCAAATTCTCTTGCCCCTTACATGCCTTCCTATTTGTAAGACTATCATAAATAAATCCGCCCTTTATAAACCACTATATGCTCTTAAGATTATTTGTGTCATCAACAACTTGATAATTCTAGAAGAGGCTTTGGTTAGAATCTTATAAGAAAAATTTAAGAGTGTAGTTATATTTCAACCACTTCCTCTCACTTATGGAGTCTTGTGAAATGATTTTATTTAGTCTTGCATTGACTAAGGTCATTTAGGACAAGGCTTGAGAATCCAATTAAGGTCTGTCAAACCAAGTAGCTTGGCAAAATCACAAAACCAAGTAGTGTTGAACTTGATAGTATTATTTTAATATTGAACTTGAAGTTTGAACGATGAATATTTGTCATGCATGTTGTAAATGATGGTATGTGATATTCTAATTCTAATTCATGCTTCTAGGCTGCATATATATATATATATATTTACATGTTTTTTGTACGAACAAACCCAAACCCCAAAAAGATTTTAGCCGAACCCGTGAATCGAACCCCCAAACCGAACCAGTACCAGAATCGGCAACTTAGAATAATTATATAATATTAAAAATTTCAATCTGAGAAAAGTGGGGTAGCAACAACCTTTACATAGCTCAACTCTCATTGAGGTTGGTCCTCTTTATTTCCATAGAGGCTGTGGTACAAGGGTTGTTGTGATGTAGTGCCTAAGGCAATTAAAGGCTACCTGAATGTTTTAATGACAATCTCAGTTTTCCTGAACTCCAACATTATCCGTCATTATATAAGACACTAATTATGGAGTTTACTGATTTAAACTTGTGAAGGGCATTGCATTTAATATGCAAAAACATGTTGTAATGTCATCTGGGAGAATGCAAAAGATGGAGATGGATATGAAGACTAGGAGAGTCTTGAACAGGAGGAACTAATGAAGGAAGAACCAATCCTTGTGCAAGTCGATGTTAACAACTCACTGAGGGGGAATGTGACACCAACAGCTGACCTTGTTACTGTTTGTACTACATAACAGAAAATATAGCCAGTTAATTTACATGCAAATTTATGGCTAATGCCTTTTTTGCAAATTGCCATGTCATTGGGATCACGATTTTTAATCAATGATAAGTCAATTAGAAAGGTGGGCTGTGGAGGTGGTTGAGAGCTCATGTGGATGACATTAAAAATAATGACATTGAAGCATATTTTATGTGCGCTTTACTGATATGATAGGTTAAATGATTCAGGACTCCAACGCCAGTTTTGGCTACTACAGATGTAAGGATGCAGATTTTAGTTATATAGCAATGTTACCATTCGCCTACTTGTAGCTTAGGTTTGATGGATTTCTTATTTAAGCCTAGAAACAAGGTTGAAAGTCTTGTAGAGAATGTATAATTTATAATTAAATTATACATTCTAATTAATAGAATGTATAATTTATAATTTTTTTCTAAAATGGTAGAGAAACTACAGTTTGGGAATTGAAATTTCAGTGGTGAATTTCATAAGAATGTGAATATCAAATAAGTAATTGATTAGGCTCCCCACATATATTGAGGCATGTTTGATGAGAAGATTGCACAACTTTGACAATTGAACCAAGCACCCAATTTTGAGTTGTAGAGAATACAATTGGCGTATAACCCCATAAGATCCTTTTTTAATAACCTCTCCTTATGACGAGTCAATTAGGTTTGTGGGACTTGCATTTAGCTCTATGAGAGTATTTTTTTTATCATTGGCCATAAATTGCATCTTCATTTATGAGAAGTTCTACAGGGTGGGTCTAAGCATACATAATTGTAGTGCCCCTAGAATTGCATCACAATTTCTTGGTGGAACAATGAATGTATTTGATTTCAAATTGTTTTTACCCATTGAAATTTGGACATTCTTGCATTTCTTCTTGTATGCTAATTTTCCCCCATCAGCTACATGACCTTGAAACTAGAGCATGGATAGCCATAATAATCTACTTGTTTAGCTACTTGAGGGTCCAATAAATTATGGGCACCACTAGAGTTAAAGAGGATAGTTAAAGGTTGTTTTCAAAAGCACCTCTTAACCTTCATTGTTTGAGGTCTAGTTATTTTGGTTAAGGCATGCATCAACATATCTAGGATAGAATCATTTGTCGCACATTCTTTGTCTTCAATGTAAGTGACCTTTGGTTGCACTTAGTCTTCAAAGATAGGGGTGAATCCACTTCCAATATCTATACAATTTCCATTCCACTTTTTTGCCTATGAGTACTTTTCATTACAATTGTAAGATAACCTCTTAACATGATAAGCCTTCATCTCAACATTGCTTAAATGCTTGATTCGTGTTGCTTATGAGGTTGACGTTATTGGGGATTAAGTAGACAATTTACTTCATAGTCATGGAGGTTTATTTAGATGGTGTTGAGTGACAAATTTGTCTTTAACCAACTTGGCTAACTTAATGACTTCCGTCATGTCTTTTGGGTTAAACATCTTACCTTAGCTCAAATGTTCTCTTTTAAGCTACTTATGGAACAATTTAAAAAAAAAACATAATTAAATCCTTCTATCTAGTTGACTATAAGTCCAAACTATGTTTAATACTCATAGAAAGAACTAGTTTTTCATAGCTTGGTTAATGCTTTGATGAAGTCATTACAACTACTAGGACAAACTTGGATTAGTAGACCTTTGCGAAATTCATCCCAAATTGGTGATCCAACTTTGTTTTCAAATTATTCGTACCATTGTATGGCATCATATTCTAGAGTGAATTAGGTGATGGATACCTTTTGTCACATGGGGTTTTCATTTTGTGTGAAGTATTGTTTTCCTTGGTATATCTAGTTGGTGGGTTTATCCCCATCAAATTTGGGTGTATGTTGTGGTGGCCCCCAAGAAATGTTACCTTTCTCCAAAGGTGTGAGTGTTGGAACCATAATTGTGTCCAAAGACACTATGCTAACCACTATGTTGTCCTTGTGGTTATAGTTGTGAAAGGACCACATGCACTTTATCATTTTGACTATTGATCCCTACAATAAGAGATTCATTTTTTTGTTAATCCCATTGAGTTTATTTAATTATTGCAAGACTAGAAGTGATTCCTTGATGGACTTGAATTCTGCATCAAGTTTTTCCAAAGCGAGATCCTAAGAACAAAGCTTATCAAACATTTTGAGTTACCTAGGTTATTGAAAGGTGTATAAGAGTTATATATCAAATTATTAGCTTGACAAGATGATCACAATAGTATATGTACCTTATTGATGGAATACACAACCTAGGTTTTTTTCTTTAGAGAATACCCATGGGTGAACTTTTAGACAAAATTGTTACATTCCTCTAGTTTGAGAGAAATTGGGCCCAAAATTTTCACACTAGTTTTGTATAGGAGCCAAGCCATTGGCATGCAACTAGCACTTTCTTCTTTCAAAATGCAACCCATTGACCCACTATATTGTTGGACAAATCTACTCAAAGACATGTGAATTAGATTAGATATGTATGGATAATATTGGATTTGTGTGCATTCGGTCAGTTTTGTTAATATCTATTTGAATTTGTGCAATGCTACTTGGAAGTACTAGTCTTTGTTGAAATATATGTTGACAATTAGGGTTTAAGAGAGAAACTATAAGGATAGGGTGTGTCTAGTCTATAGGCTCTTTGATATACTTTTTCATTCATAAATAGTGAACTAAATCAATATTTTAGAGCTCTAACTACATTCTACCATCTCATATCCACATTATCTTGTTTGTGAGGTATGAAGAGATTAAATTCTTGGTGCTAAGTATTAACCAATGCACTACAAATTCTAGATTGTGGATGGCTTCTTATGGTTAGGCTTGTCCTAAACCTAGAGAGTATTCCAACTTACTCAAAGGTATGTGGAAGCTCAAGACCTTATATAGATTTTTTATGAGGCCTATATATTGGGGAGTCAAACCCCACCTCACTTCATATGTATTAATTTTGTGTGCTTAGCCAAAAACGATAGTTGTTTGAGGATATTTTAGAACTTTCAACATGTGGTTTATAGCCTTGGCTATTACAAAAGAAAAGGATAAAAATGGTTAATACCCTACTACATTCACCACATTCTCATAACCAAAATCCTTGTAAGGGTGAGGTGAGGGCATATTGTAGGTAGCTATAACAAGCCACTAAATTGTCATTGTTATGGAATGCAATCATAGAAAGATTTTTGATTCCACTTGTCATGATCTCAAATTATTAAATTGTAAGAGAGGGGGACCAACCACTGCAAGGCCCCAGATCATGGAGGGCTGAGAGCAGGAGGATGCCCTAACTTACCTCAGTTTAAGGGAATGTTAGGATAGGCGGGATGAGAATGATGAGGACTATAAGGTCCTTCAATCACCCTGCAAAGCCGAGACTCTAAAGGAGACTAGGCGAGTCGATTTTTAGGGTCAACTCTATGTCTCGAATAACTCTTTGTCAGAGGTTAGAAGCACGGTTATGGGACGATGGCACGGTGTGTTGGCATCTCTCAGGTGCGTTGGCGTCCGTACGACCAGAGAACCAAGGAGACAAGGTCCGACCTCTCAAAAATGAACTAACAACCTAGTTGCTAGTTTCTGAGGGAGCAGAATAACACTATGGAATACAAAACATATAAACAGACGTGATAAAATAATTATATTACTGCAATGGTGACGAAGACGATCTCACACAATAACTTGTTCGCTAGCTCACTCCAAGATATCTCCACCTACACACATAAAAGAGGGAAAATGTTGGGGGGCTGTTTAGAGGTTTGCCTCAATCAAACCCCCATTTTGGTGTTTCCACCTCCATGGACAACCAAGATTGCAATGATGTAGAAATAATATGATAAAGAGGGAAATGAAAGCAATAGAACACTAAACACTACAAAACAGTAACGTGCTAACTCAACCAAATAATAGAGAAGATGAGTGAGGAGCTTACCACCTTCGTCCAAAGCGCTCAAGGCTAGTAGGGGAGAAAATGAGAGGAACTCAAGCCTCTGTTGCAATGGTGTTGTCCTACGCTTGCTCTATTGAAGTGGTGGAGTGATGGACTTGCTGCTATGGAGTGCAAAATGTTGCTTCAATGCTTGAAGTGGATGTTAAGAGTGTGTAGAAGCTTACTAGAGATCAACCAACCCTCAAATGAATGAATGAGAGGTGAATATGAAGAAACGACCATCTTCGGGTTGGCCAGCTGAAGGGAGGCATTACTACTCGACTTCCAATAGGAAGTGTAACGCCTCTGCAGACTCCAGCCGTAGGAATCTGCCAGGGACGTATGCGTGCCGCACGGTCATCCCTGATAGAAATGCCTCTACTGACGCTCAAAATAGGCGCCAAGTGGAATGAGAACAATGGGCTTATGTGGAATTAAGCCTCTGAGTTTGGTTTTCTAAAGTGGAGAAGGGTAAAAGGGGAATTTGCATTAGGGGTGCAAATTTGCTCCTATACACAAACATAACAATAACATTCAAATGCTTAGCAAATAGTTGCAAATACACTTATACTAATAAATAAAGAACAAGCATTGCAATCTATTTGAGGAGACAACCTTCATGAAAACAATTATTTGTTACAAAATATGATTCCAAGATCATCTTTGTTTTATTACAACATCAATATAAAAGTCCTCACAACGGTGACTTGGGAGGTACAACTAATGTGAGATAAATCTATAATATAATACAACCGAAGAACCATACTAGATTATTACAATGTTCATAATAGTAAAAGGGTTAGGACCCCTCACCCCCCCGCCCCCCTAACTATAGTTTCCCACCCTCCCATAGGCTTATCCTAGCGTATTCACCGCAAGCAAATTAATTTACTGATTAACTATCGGCGGGGTTGGAGCCTTGGATGGTGGGGTCAGGGCTGCCGTGGGTGGGGGCCTTCCCAACCCAACCCAAATCATTTCGTCAATGATCGTCAACATCCATCTATTCGTATATTATAGATGTGATACAATGATCGTACTATTAAAGAGTCCTAATATAAGGGGGGAAAGCAATAGGATGGATGTGGTGGGGTTGAGGGTGTGAATGGGAGATAAAGGTGGGGATGTAAGTTAAAAAATGAGAGGTACCATGAGAGGGGCATGAAAAGTGTACGAGAAAATATCAAGTGGAAAGATGAATTAAGGGAAAATGGGAGGGGTGTTGTTGCTTGCACAACACACCCTATTTTTTATTTGAAAAATTAGAGATCCTCTTTTGGTTTTCTAACATCTTAATGTTTTGAGTTTGGTGTCTAATAATATTTTTAGTACCCACTTGTATTCATTTTAGATTTGTTTTGCACATTAAACCTTCTAATAATTTAAATAAAGTGATCAATCGAAACAAACTCTATTTATTTATGCACTTTTTAATTTTTAGCTTATGATGGTGTTAATCTTTGGATTTTTTTTAAGTTCATTTTGCAGTTAGATTAACCTTGTATTAATGTATAAGATTTCTACATTAAACTTTGGAACAAAAATAAGCTTAATTGAATTATCTTGAAAATTCTTGATCTTACCAGTGTTCAAAATGTCTTGGCTATAGTCAATTTTACTATTTTGTCTTTATTAAGACTTTTGTATTTGATCTGATGGTGAAACTCACATAATTATTTTTTGCCATGGATGAAACTCTTAGAATATTAGAGCCCTTACTTTTTTGTGAATTTCTTCAAGAAACAATTCCGAATCTAAAAATCACTATATCTAATTTAATTTCTTTTTTATCTAAAACTTCTTAAAATATTCAAATAAGATTTATTAAGATTAATTATCTTCAAAAATAAAAAATAAAAATAAAAAATGTTCAAACTTGAAATATATTTAAGATGATTAAACACTCTTTTAAAGATGAGGTTTTGGAGTTGTGAAAGATTGTCTCGAAATATTGATTCAATGGTTTTGAAATATTTCTCTAAAAGTCTTTCACCCAACAATATTCTCTGGACTAATCAGACTTCACCATATGTCATCTTTGTAATAAACCATATAAGATTCATTAATCAAGGTGGTCTGACATTCTAAGCCATCTTGAAATTAATGAGAATCATGTTGCAACACCTATTAAATCAGATTATCAAATAAAGTCTTATGAGTAAACTTTTTTCCCAATTTATTGTAACCGATTTAAAAAAAAAAACAATTTGATGTCTTGTCACAAGATTCATTAACTTTGGTTTATGGGAAGTCTTTGAAGATTTAAAGCTAATAAACAGGCTATTTATATGCAGGAGAAATTCTAGTACACAGTCACAAATAGCAAAGAAAAGATCTTGTAGAAGATAACCAGTGCTTTCAGGATTTTCTTGATTAACAACAATTGGAGTTTCAAATGATGGCTCCTTAGAATAATACTAGACCAAAATTCAGGGGTACACAATAATTTAATTGAGACAAGAAGGATTTCAAAGCTCTATATCATCATTAATGATATCAAGTTTCTACAATTCATATTGATTATTGTTAGATGATTTATGGATTCGATTGTGTAAGAATTTTTGCATCAACGTTTCGGATCCAAAAATTCTTACATAATCAAATTTAGAAATCATCTAGCAATAATCTATATCACCATTTCAAAAACTATAGAGAGGACATAAACATGTGCTTAGCAGACAAATATAGAGCGACATGGGCTGACAAAACAAGACAAACCCTATTTACACAAAGCAACGGTGAAATTCAACATTTTATCTTGCATAGATTTACTGACAAATGTTATAAAACATTGTACCATGGATTCACCATTTTAGGACTTTCTTTCAGGAGATCTGATCATTTTTTTTGCAAAGTTTCGCCCAAGACTAGTAGGATAGGATATCCCTAATATTCTATATCAACCATTGCCCGTTGATCCAAAGAAATTTTTAACAACTTCAGAAGCAACACTACCACCTCTGGGGCATTGAACATAGGCTAATGGGGAGTAGGCCTTATGTTAGATGTCTCCCATTGTTAATTATGAGGGCTGGTCTGAGGAAGAAGGGAGAATGGAAGAAGAGGTCCAAGTAATCTCTGAAGTAGAATTCATGGAGGAAAAGGGAGAGACATCCTGTCCGCAGTGATTGATTTACAAACAGAGAAATCCATTATATTGTCAATGACATCAGAAGATGACTTTGTCTACTTTTTCAACTAGTGTGGAAATGACTGCTACAGTTGTTATTCCTCTGCTTATTTTATTGTCAACACAGAGTTTAGGGCTACCTACCCAATTGAATCAGGTGATATATATCTCCCCAATTGAAGTATCTCCAAGTATTTCAATGTCTCCTCTTATTTTATTAGCACCTGCGGATTCAACTCCAATTTCTTCTCTTACAGTTAATACTCATATTCCTTTTGTGGTATCAAAGTTTCCTGTGGTTTCTTCTATTTCCCTAAGTTGTTTATCATTTCCTAGTGTATCCTATTGTTTTTTAGATAAATTAGTGGGGCTTTATGGGTCCCTTCTTATAAAAGAAAGCCCAATACAATATCAATCAAATGTATATTGTAAAAAAAAAAAAAAAGTCATAAAAGAGAGCTAGTAGAATGCTAAAATAATCTTCCCCACTTTCCTATGACATAGACCCTTTCCTTCCTAGAAGATTACTCAACATATGCTTTATTTTAATTTGATGGCTTATTCATTTTCAGAGATGCATCTTTTTGGTTATCCCACATTTACCTTCATTTTCAGAGATGCATCTTTTTGGTTATCCCACATTTACCTTCTCCCATTGATTCCCCTTCCTCCACCTTCCTCTCATTGTTATTTACCTGTAAGGTGAAATTTTCTTTAAAAGAGAGTATCTTATTTTAAAAAAACTTGTAGTTTTATCAACATTTTTGATATATTATCTTTTCTTTAGTATTAACTGATATTAATATCGAATCTTTGTGTGGGACCTTCTTTTTGTTGTATACTCTCTTCTTGATTCTTTACTTCTTTTTTTCAATTTGATTCTCCATCTTCTTAAATTTAAAATATTGTTCATGCGGCTCACTTAAAACTTGCTTAATGTCCACCAAAATCTCTTTCTTTTTCTTTGTACTATTTGGGGCTAAAATCAAAGAGCATCCTACTAGTTGAGGACAAACATCTTTCCACCAAGAAGATAATCCATAATACATTTTTGTGTTCTTACATTCAACAACATTATGTCCTATTTGAAAGCAGTTCTATCATTAAAAAAAGATTTTACGAAATCACTTCCAAAATTTATTTCCTACTTTTAAACAAATTTATTTAGGCAATGATTACTAATATCCATTTCTATAAGAATCCTTGAAAAAACCTTAATGTGTGCCTATGGATCTATTTAGTGATAATTCTATAAATTTACTTAAAGCATCTCTTATATTTTTCTAAGTGGAATGCATCCAAAAATGAATGGGAAGATTTGGAAACCTTACCCATAATGGAGTAGCTGTAAAATTTTAAGTAAATGGGTTGATCTTGGAAATCATTGTTTCAAATATAAAGCAACAAAATCCCGAAATTAAGGCCCATAATGAATCAAAAGTAACTGCAAATAATCTTTGCACATAAGGGTAAACAACCATAGGAGCTACCATAAAAGGATGCCAAGTTTGTTCAATCCAATTGTTAAGTGTTGGAAGAAATGATCACAACTAACTGGATCTTCCAATAAATCCCATTTTACTATAATGCTCCAACTCCTCTTACACTTCCTTGCCTAGTTCTAGAGTTGGTGTTTTAACTATCTTGATTTTATTGTATGCCATCCTTCTTTCCAAAATCCTATTAGCCACCTCTTATTTGTTTTGGCCCATGATCTCTACATAAGATAGACTGTTTGCTCCATTTGTATTAGCATTCTCATTAGAAAACAATATGTTTTTACTTTTCTCCTTGAAAAGAATGGGAAAGGGAACCCTTTGTGGATTTGACACCTTTCCCAAAAATGTTTCACATGGGGGTTATGAGATGTAATGATCTAATTATCCTAATGATGTAAATTATCACTTTTATACAAAAAGAAAAAATCTGGAATATCATAGAGGAAATCGAACACCAAAAACAGAAAAGGGGAGGGCACTGTGCACCTGTGATATAAATTTCAACAAAAAATGTTGAGATGTTGGTGTCGGGGGTGCCACTGTCCTACTAGGGATTTTTCGGATTTGTTTTCATAGTCCTCTGATGTCGAACCTATACTTTCGTTTCTCGCTTGCAAATTGTCTGGATCACTTCTAGATGTTTCTGTAATTGAATTTTCGTGGGTTGTCAAGGACTAGGGTTTCAAATGCAACAATGAACAAAGTGTCTTCAAACTTCCTTTGATCCTCTACAACCTATAACCTACACATTCACATAGAGAGAAAATGTTGGGCCGTTTTAGGGGCTTGCCTCAGTCAAACCCCATGTTAGTGTTTCCACTTCCACAATGGCAATGTCAATGATAAACTGATAAAGGAAAGGAAGGAAATGATGAATGAACCACTTGTTACAACTCACCACCCTTCAATGGCTTCCTTGAAGGACTGAATTCACACACATCACTTCAAGGATCTTGGATCTTACTTGATAGATTTGCTTGAATGCTTGGAGACCTACAACAATGTTAGCCTTCACAAAGTAACATGAACACACATAAACTTTGACATGATGTTGGATCTTGAATTACTGTAATAATGCTAAAAAAATGTTGTTCTTGAATGCTCAATAGTGCTCTTGACAATAATATTTTCTCAATTATGTGTCTTAGATTTGAAATGATGCAATAACTAGGTATTTATAGGCATTTGTTCAATTTTCCGAAAATTAGATCTTGATAGCCGACTTTAAGTATTTGAATTTCAAATAATAGTGTCACAATCGAAATATTTGAATTTGGAGCCAAAATAGGGGGACATAGGCGCCATAGGTGCAGTGTCCCAACCCAATTTTTGGAAAGTTTTAAAGTCAAGGACAAAGTATTAAATGAGAGCATTTGTTTTATGCTTGCAAATTATCGTAAAATATTTAAAATAAGTTGTGGAATGCATAATTTAGGAAGTTGAATGCTTAATTAGACCCAATACCTTAAAAGGGAGCAAACAATAGTGTGAAATTATCAAGGGTGACAATTTACGATGCTACATTTAGCCCCCACTTTAGTGAGAGTATGAACCTACGCTCAGAATCACACTAAAGTAGAGAAATATATGTCAAGAAGGGTCCAATTGTACAAATGTTGAAGAGATAGGATGACTAAGGATCGAGGAGGTGGCCAAGTCCCCAAGATCCAAAATCCCATGGCAAACCAACATAGGCACAAAGGAACACACATACATTGTACACATCAAGACAAGATACACAACATACAATTTCAAAGTAAATGTAAAGAAAAAGAAAAGGGAGAATGGGCTAACAAGCTATATTATTCTAGTGGCCATACAAAATGTTTATGACAAACAATAGAAAATTCTAATATTTGCTAGGTGAAACATAAACATGGAAGACACACAGGCTAGTGAAGTCTAATATTCACTAGGTGAGCCCCCAAAATAGGTAGCAAAATGAGAAACACACACTAGGTCTACAAGGTGTGCTCATAACTACACCAAGAGTTATACTCCCTAATAACCTTGATAAAGTGCTACAAAAATGATCAAAATTCTATGCCAATGCTTACACTAAGTTCAACCCCTGTGAACAGAGTGAAGCCAAGAAAAATGTAAAATGTCAATGTCAATGCACCACTAAGTTCATCCTCTGTGAACAAAGTGAAGCAAAATAATGCCAATGTATGCCCCCACTTTAAAGAAATTGCTAAACACCATGCTGTGAGCAATTGCTTTAAAGTAGAAAAATGATAAATTCCATACAACAAAAGATCACAAGAGCCTATTTGGAAAGCCCTATGCCAATGATGTGTTTCCAAATAAAGCTACTTCATGACAAGGGGTTGCCCCCAAACTCAACCCCCAAATTCAATGCTACAAACAACATAGAAAGGTACACCGAGGGATCCACAGATTTGGGGTCAGTATATGTCTTTAATATAGTGATATAATAGAGCTCAAAATTGATATCATCCCCCAAATACTTGTGGAACAATGAACACAAAGGAGGAATGACATATAGAGAGAGAAAACAAAGAAGCTTTTGGGTCAACATGGAAGAGACCTAAATGTATCAACACCTTGCATCATCCCCAAAAGGAAAACACAAGACACAAGGAAAAGCCAATGTTTACGACATATAAAAGAATGAAGATACAAATAGAAGAATGTCATGACGATTTTGTTTTCTTTGTATCGTTGCGCCAACGAAGCAACAAGGGTCGTCCAAAGAAAAATCACAAACATAAAAACATGCCAAGAAGCATAACACATGAGATCACATCACGCGCAAGCAAACACAAAGAATACATGAACAAACATAAAAGAGTGCATCACATGTGAGCTGAACTAAAGCAGGTCGTTTGCATCCCAATCGTGCTCATAATAAATGGAAGGTGGATAACTAGCTAAAGAGACTACAAAAAGTGTCGTACTAGGAGCATCTTCAAGTGCAACACATGGTGGGTCACTCTCATTAGGAGGATTAGCATGGTTGCCCCCATCTAAATTCATTTTCTTTGAAAATAAAACATTAAGCTCATTATGCACCTCCTCGTCAATTTTAGCAATTTCAACATCATCATCCAAATTGATCACAATCATAGGTTTTATGACAATTGCAATTGAATCTTCTTGTTTCATGTTTTTTTTTGGTTCCATGTTTTGTTTTGGTGAAAGTTAAATTTATTCTTGATTTGTGTCCATAGGTGTTGGATTATCATGCATTGTTTTGTTCTTTTCTTCCAATTGGCGAGCAATAGCATGACGTCTTTGCCTACACTCTTTAACATTTCAATTTATTCTTGCATGATTTTCAAGTTGTGATTGTGTAGGAGTGGGTTTCTCAACCATTGGTTTCTTTTCTTCCCTTAAGGGGGGAATTGAAGGAACCATTAGTGGTTTGGGAACCATTGTCTCTTTAGGTTTATACACTTGTTTTATTTTTTGATGCACAAAAGGGATCATTTTATTGTCTCTTGGTCTTTTATATGAGATCCCGAGGAGGAAAAACATCATACTTTCTTTGGTTATTTGGGAGGGTTTTTGGTTCAATATTAGGTTCATCCATGATGGGCTGGGGAGAAGGAACAACCATAGACCTATCATTCTTAGGCATATTAGTAAGGGATAGTTCAGCTATCCGCTTTGCCTTAAACTTTTGATGACTTGAAAAATAAATCTTCACGAGGTTTTATAGGTTCCATAGGTTCAAGCCTGTAGAGGAGCAAATTTTATACCCCCGAGTCTTGAGACAAGAAAGAGTCTCTAAGGAGAAAATGGTCCTCAACTACCTCAGATTACCTAATAAGCTAAATAGGAACAAAGCTCAAGCGATGGGGTAAAAAGGTGAGAGTTCCAAAATCAGAAAGAGTAGGTCATTGAGGTTTTCTGGATAGACTAACGAGCTCTCGGCCAAGGAAAACAACATGACACACAGATGAAAACGTGGCATGATGGCATCCCAGAGGAACGCTGGTGTCTCATACAGACTAAAAACCGAGAATGTCACAAAAACCAACAATATGACTACTTCTACCTTGACTGCTAAGAACTCTTAGAATGCACAAAATTAACAGAAAGTAACAAAACTAAAATAAATCAAACTAAATGAAATGTAAATGATAAAATTAAAGAGGATAAATAAAGTGCTCACAACAACCCAAGAAATGAAGCCTCCAACAAATAAATATCTTCAATACCTGTACACATAAGACATAATTGTTGGGGCTGTTTTGGGGCTTGCCTCAGTCAAACCCCCGTTTTGTTGTTCCCACCTCCATGGACAACAAGATAGATAGATAGATAGAAAGATAAATAGACAAGATAGTAAAATGCATAGACAAGGGATGTGAGAAATCCCAAGATGCTCAAAGACACAAGACAAGTAGATAGATATCACCTGCAAGGCTTGAGGAAGCCAAAGAGAGAGAGAGAGAGATAACTATGAGAGCCAAGAGAGTAGTAGAGAGTGTTGTGACAACTTTAGAGTTTTGTAGAAAGCAAGAGAGCAAGAGAGAAATAAAAGAGAATGTCTAAGAGAGGAGAGGAGAGACTAAGAAAGAGACTGAGAAGCTAGTGAGCCCAAATGAAGTGAAAGAATGGATTTAAAAAAGATATCAGGAGGGAAAAGAAGGTTCCCAAGCCATTACAAAGCGTCCTGAGCTGTTACCACTGACAAAGGTAGGTGACAAGTAAAAAAAGGCTCAAAAATGATTGTTTGAATGTCGAAATGTCATGGGATGCTAACATGACATACGGGCATTTGTGCGGTGTGCTAGTGTCCAAACAAATCACACTACAAAATGGTGGGAAGGAGGAAACACAAGGTTTGACACAAAGCTGATGCAAAAAGGTAGCTGTTGAAAAAGTGTCTCGAGAATCTTGAGAGGGGAAAAGGCTGATGTAGGGGTGGGTTAAAATGAGTCTACACAAATACAAGGCTAAAATAAATCTAATGAAAAATTCCCACGGGAAGACAAAGGATTAAACCCACTATGATGTACTGTAAATATCTCATTTTCAAAGGGGATTTTATGCACTTATGAATGACTGATGGGGTGGTGTTTGATAGGATGTCATTAGGTCCCATTACTTTAGAAGATAAAACGTCAATATATTGACTGGGTAGTGTCCAAGGCTATTTGCAATAGAAGGCAACTTAACTAACCCTTTTAGATTTTCTTATTTTTTAGGACAACTGAAGTTAATTTTAATCTAAGGCCATTTAACTATTGAACTGAAATAATTTATCTAAGAAAACTGGAAATATTTAAACTAGAAAGCATAAAAGAACTAACCTAGAAAACATGATAACTAAACTAGAAAGCATGGAAACGATTAAAATAAAGAGCATGTAAACTACAAAAGTAGAAAAGCTTGTAAACAATCCATGAAACATTCTTATTAAACAGTAATGATTCTATCAGTTAGCATTAAGTAACTATGACAATGAGAGACAATGAGTGCTCCAGAACTTCAAACATGACAACGACAAACATAATCAATTTCCTACAGAATGATTATCCATGATTAACTATTGAACTGAAATAATTTATCTAAGAAAACTGGAAATATTTAAACTAGAAAGCATAAAAGAACTAACCTAGAAAACATGATAACTAAACTAGAAAGCATGGAAATGATTAAACTAAAGAGCAGGTAAACTACAAAAGTAGAAAAGCTTGTAAACAATCCATGAAACATTCTTATTAAACAGTAATGATTCTAACAGTTAGCATTAAGTAACTACGACAATGAGAGACAATGAGTGCTCCAAAACTTCAGACACAACAACGACAAATGTAATCAATTTCCTACAGAATGATTATCTATGCAATAAAATGACACAAAAGAAAGTACTCATCTATTTGATCTATCCTCCCTCAAGTGGCCAACTCGCAGGTTCCTATGTTCGTCCTCAGGTCACCTACACAACTGGTTCTAAAAATCTTCCATTAAAGATAATTTCCATCCATACTCAATAACTCATAGAATGATACGTAATAATCTCTTTATTCATATAATTTCAGGAAACATGTTGACAACATAATATTACTATATCTTATGTTATCTTCTGTTTCTGGAGATTACATCTTTATAGAAAACTTCCAACTAAATCCTAAATTTTAGATGGTGCAGATGACCATTGAAAAAGTCTTTAAGAGTTTTCAACAAACTTTAAACATCCATTACATAGGTATTAAAGAGGCTCAAGTTGAGCCATAAAGTCTTTCGAACTTTAAAACATAATTGAAATAAAAACTAACAACATTGAAATTCTGGTCCATTATCCTAAAGTTCAGGAGCAGGCTTCAAGCACATACTTTTTCTAGAGCACGTGTTGTTGCATAATTTCCAATTATTAACCTACAAAACACTTAAAACAACCTATTAAATCTACATTGGTAAGAAACTTCGATAAATCACAAGAAAATAATGTTTGTGCAACTTTCTTAAAAAGACAAGTAATTATTTCTCCTAAATTTTAATTAATTTGCAGAGGCTCAAGGTTTTGCATATGTGAAATAGAATTTTATTTGTTATTATGATGAGGTTATTTTTACCTCATCATTTCCTCCCCTTCCTAATTCCTAGCAGGTCCTCCTACTCCTTTGTTGTGGCCCTGTCCAATATTTATGTTCCATTCTTCATATTTAGCACTAATATCATACAAATCTCTGGTTGTTTTATCAAATTCAATAGGTGCATGGAGGAAGCCTCTATGGAAAGCAACACCCTCTTTCCATTCGTTGAAGGTTTTACCGTTTTGATCTATATTGATGTGAAAAGCAGGAGGTGGAAAGAGCAACAAGGGAGGCCTATATTTCATCCCTATCCAATCTGCTATGAGGTTTTTAAATTTTTTAGCTAAAGCATCTACTCTCCTAAAGGACCATTTAATATTCAGAGGGAAGATCACTTCTCTTTTCTTTAAATATATAGGTAAAGGGGTGTATCTCTCCTCACAACCATGCCAAGCTAGACCAATCAACTTCTGCCCATGTTCCATGAAGTGCTTCCATCATATCTTTCTTTCATTTTCTCGTCCATTGTGAGAGCTAAAAAGGTAGCCTTAAAGTCTACAGGTTTGCTATTTGGGGATCTCATTTGAAGACCCAAACTTTTCTCTACCTGAGCATATTCCCTGCTACGCTCTTGCCAATGAATTTGATTTCTCATGGTGGACAACAAAGACCTTAGTTGTATTGGAGTTGAGAAAATACAACACCACAGAAGCCCAATGACCTCTGCAAGAAAAGAATACCTGTTACAAGGAGAAGCAAAGAGAAGCAACCAAGAAAATGCTCAAGAATGTGAAGCAATGTATTCACCCAAAATGTAAAATGTATAATAAAATACAAAAGATAGTTTTCAACCATATATAGATGAAAACCCTAAAAAGGAAAACCCTAGGCTTGCACAATAATAATTAATAAAGTAATTAATTATTATGCACCTAATGTTAGCTTAAGTGAAAAGAGGTAAAAGGGAACTTTAAGTAACTAAACAAATATTGTTTAATTAATAAAGTAAATACCCAATTACTCTAACACCCCCCCTTAAGCTAGACTTAGGGAGAAACTAAAACCTAGAAGAAGCTACTGAAAGCAAAAGCAATGGGTCCCGACAACAAGGCCAGATCAGGTACCCATATACAAAATCAATGCAAACTAAATGAAATGGGGTAAAGGAGAAAACCCAGTGGGAACAAAACTCCTCCCCAAAATAGAATGCAAGGAAGGAATGCAATGCACTAATGAAAGAAGGATAGGAGGTGGATAACATGATACCCCACATAGACAACTTCTATCATATAAGTACTTGTACAATGGTCTCCATAGGAGAGATAGAAAGAGAGAAGAAGGCCCCCCCACAATGAAGAAACTCCTGTCACAATGGTAGATGCCTGATGTAGAATCCAAAAGGAGATCCTGAAGCGGCAAATGATATTCCTCCCCTTGGGAAGAAATGGATCCAAAGGACGATGTCGAAGAAACCCTGTGAAGAATGATGAACCAATCTGTCTCAAGATGTGTGCCATGATAGGATGCTGAAGAATCTCACTGTCTGAACTGAAACAAATGATGCCAAATCCAAACTGATGTGGAGAATACTTAAATGCAACCTCTGAATGCATGGATAATGGTGGGCGAATAGTGATAACCTGACTATCAAGGTAGAGGAGATGAATGTCCTCAAAATAATCCTCCAAATCTGCAATATAGGACTCCACAAACAAGAAAGATATGTCTGCAACATAAGAGTCCAAAGTAGCTATGTCTGGAAGATGTATGATTCCCTGCTGCACTAAATCAAGAACAACAGGAGATGCTGATGAAGTCTCAGTCTGAAGAGTAGGAACTGTGAGACAAACCTCTGATCCATCAGAACATGTAAGGGTGTCTAAATACTCAAGCTCCTCTAAAGTATCATGATCAAAGGGTGTATTCTCTCTCCAAGCAATGGATTAGAGACAATCTGAAGCAGGATCCTTTGGGAATGGAGATAGAATAGGGTCTCCATAGATCTCCCAAAGACGTGTCCAAAGTGGGTGAGGACAATCAATGTCCGATATAGCCAACACAGTGTCATGATCAACACTAGACAATATAAGTCCTACTATGTGATTTCTAATAATATCTCATGCTAATTTTCCCTCTAAAGTTGCTGGTTCAGGTATGAGATCATACAAATAAGGCAAAATATTAAGCCACCTACAATGTGTAAGTATACCCTTTGCCCATGACTCATAATTACCTCGTTCCAGAAGAACAACTGAAGGGTGAGTAGAAAAACCCATGATAACTCTTCAAATGAAAAATTCAGAGACTAATGATCTCAACAATGATAAAGCATATCAACATAACCCATCCAACGCAAACAAAACCCATGTAGGAGCCAGAATAACCAAGTAATTGAGCAAAGTGTAAAAACACACAAAGCTGAATAAAAAATACCTGGTAAATATTCTGATAAAATAGACTATAAATCTGGAAAGATCACTATAATACCTTTCCAACGCCTATTCGTTTGCACCAAATGGAGTTCGTTTGCACCTTCTATGACCCCAGAAGTGAAGAAAGAAGTATTTTATCAGATCGGTGCCAAAACCAGCTTTCCAACGCCTCTTTCTGTTCAAAAAACCAAGCTAAAACGCCTGAGTTATGTCCAATTTTGTGAGAGCATAAAATGCCCGATTAGACCCCTTTTAGCACCTGGGAGCTAAAAAAAATAGCCCCTGGTTGCCTGGGCGGACCAGGGGGCTGGGGCGGTTAACCTGCGGTCACCCATGGGACCTGGCGGCGGGGTTTGAAGCCCGCGGGGGTTGTCGACGTCGGCGGTGAGCTCGGAGCGGAGGGTGTCGGTGGAGCCGGGTGGAGTCGGCGAGCTTGACAAGGAGCAGGCAAAGCTCGGCGGGAAGCGCAGGACGCGGTCGAGTGGCCGAGTTGGGCAGTCGGCGCAACGGGGTAGGAGCTCGACGACAGACAGGGCGGTGCGCCGGTGTATGCGCAATGGCTAGTGGCCGCTTGGCTGCATGGCCGATGACCGAAAATTTTGAACGAGACACCCAAAAAAAATTTTGCGATTTTTTTGTTGCGGGGGCCGTACGACCAAACCCTAAATTTTTTTTGTATCCCTGGTTGACTGTAACCAAAATCGATGATTTGACAGTCGATTTAGGGGTTTTTAGGTGCTACAAATCTAATGGAATAGTCCGTTTGGGCCCAAAGTGCACCTAAAATTCGAGGTATGCTGAATCCACAAGAAGAAACCTTAGAACCCTAGATTTGCTTCCAATGCAAAAAACTCAAAACAAGAACAAGCAGCTGCAGATCTGAAGCTCTAATACCATATTGGAGTTGAGAAAATACAACACCATAGGAGCCTAGTGACCTCTGCAAGCAAAGAATACATGTTTCAAGGAGAAGCAAAGAGAAGCAATCAAGAAAATGCAAGAATGTGGAGCAATGTATTCACCCAAAATGTAAAATGTATAATAAAATACAAAAGATAGTTTTCAACCATATATAGATGAAAACCCTAAAAAGGAAAACCCTAGGCTTGCACAATAATAATTAGTAAAGTAATTAATTATTATGCACCTAATGTTAGCTTAAGTGAAAAGAGATAAAAGGGAACTTTAAGTAACTAAACAAATATTGTTTAATTAATAAAGTAAATACCCAATTACTCTAACAAGTTGCACTTCTCCAACAAAAAGATTAACAAAGAAATTAGTATAGTTTTCCAAGAAAAGATCATGAACAAAGAATTCACACAACATGTCTTGTTCTTCAGGAGTTGATTCTGTAAACACCTTAACAAATTCTCTGTCATCAAGTTCATAAGGCTTATCATGGTAAATTCTTAACGATTTCCATCTTAACCATTGTTCATTTAGAAACATTAAATATAGTCATGATGGCCTTCTACAGGATATTAAATATTCTGCTATCTTACATGCATCCTGTTTTCCTCTATAAGCCTTATGAAATGACTCCTTCAGAAGTACCAACTCCTTTTTCAATCTATAGTTTTCAATCTTAGCATCTCTTAAGAAATAACACCTTTCCATCCATTTCATCAATAATGGAGGAATTCAGACCTAGAACCATTCAGTTACAATTGGCTCAGTCTGAATTTCTTTTGATTCCATTATTGGTTTAGCGGTGTTTTCCTGTAAATCCTGTTCTAACTCCACAATCTTACTAAGAGAGGCATTTAATTCTTCGTTCTGTGTTTTCTTTTCTTCCTCAAAAGCTAAAAACATAAGCATAAAATTCTTTTTCAACATTTCAATCTCTTTATTTTTGTTAGAAACATTAGCATTATAAGTCCTATTTTCTTGAGTCAACTTTTGAATTTGTTTTTGCAATTCATGAATACATGTATCTTTTTCTTCTATTTGTAGTTTTAATTTTTGCACTTCTTGATCCCTTTTCCCAATTACCACAGTATGTACTATAATTTCTTCTTGTTGTTGTACCATCTTTTCCTCATTTCTGTGCAACTGATCTTTTAACTCACCAATTTCTAACCTCAATTTTTCCAATTCTGCATTGGCATCTTCATTTTCAACAGTCTCCATAGTTTTATTTACAAGGGGAGATAAACTTTGTAAAGTTCTGTCATCAATTTCCGTGGAAGGTGGAGATTGCTCCTTTCTCATTTCTTGAATCTCCTCAGCAAAAACTTCTTCTTCATACCCAATGTGGGACGACATTTCCTCAACAAGAGTTTCTTTTTCTAGAGATTGATGAATTTGTTCTCCTACTTCCCTCATTTCTATGTTATCAAGGGGATCAATGTCCTCTATAGGATTTATCTGCTTCTTGGATTTCTTCTTCCTTGATTCACTTCCAACACTTGGCATTGGGGTTTCAGTAGACTCAGAAGATAGTCTTTTACTTCTCCTCAAAGGAGGGGCATTCTGATAAGTGATAACTGTTCTTCTTTTCCTTTTCTTTAGGGGAAGGCTACCTACACTTGGGTAAATAATCTCCACATCTTTCGGCTAGTCCGGGGTTCTAAATTCCTCATTTATAGATTTTGGCACTTCTTCACCAAGGGTTGTGGGAATTTGAACTTCAGGAGCTCTGGGAGCCTTGGGGGAAGTTTCTCTGGAAGGCGGAGGAACTTGTTTAGAAGATTCCCCTCATTCTAATGTTCTTTTGGGCATAGGCTTCTCAAATTTCCACAAAATGTTTTCCCATTTACTTTTAGGTTTCTTACAGAAATGATAACTACAAATTATCTGAATTAACCCATGATGTTTTAATGGCCCTGAACCAGTCTTTTATCTTTCAATAGAAGAATTTACAGAATCACACAAAAAGCCCGACAAATTAACCCTAAGAGCAAGGTTTTCTTTTCCATGACGCAAATGAATTAACATGCGAAATGCGGGCCCTACCACCGTAGTGAGTTGGCCTTCACAGGTGAAATATTTTATAATCCAAGCCATCGCAGTTCCTCAGGGTTCCAATATAGAAGTTCTTTGAAATCCCTCATTTTTCCCTCTAGTACCAATAACTAAGATAGGATCTAGGTCCCCCTCTCTAAGAAATAACTCAGATAATTTTTGGTATGTAATTTGAGATGTTTCAGACAATTTAATGCCGAAATTACTTAACCCAGAGAGGTGAGAGATGATTTTTGAACTTACCTTGAAGCGCTTTCCGTGGAGTGTTACTTGACCATTGGAATAATTCTCTGCAAACACATTTACCAACTTTTCATTATAGCCCTCAAATTTTTTGATGAAGTCTAACCATCCTACCTCCTCAAATAGACTAGAAATATTACTCAATCCCAATAACTTCTTCATAGAAGCAATCTCTTATTTCTTCTTTACACCCACCATTTTTATCTCCAAATTGAGAACTCTGCTGAAGAATTCAACAATGCGAAAAACTTGCACAAGTTTCTTTTGAAATTAGAATCAAGGAGTGATTATTTAGTTTGTCTCTACTCGGCGCTTACTGTGCAATGATAATAATTTGCATGCAGGTATGCGAAAAGAGTGTCGTACAAGCAGTTAATTGAGGAGTGGCTCAAGTTACTAAATTATGATGGAGGATCTCATGCCAATTAATTACATCTCTTTCAAAATAACTACTTACTTTAATAAAAAATTATACTTACTTAAATTCTATGATCGTATGAAGATTTCATACCTTTACCGATTTAACGAGATGATGGCATTGTATTGGTTGAGGTGACAACAAATTTATTATGACATGAACGAGGAAGGTTGTGAATGATGGAGTCATTGATGATGAAAATATGGTGAATGTCGAAATAACCATAATAAGTGCGATCATTGATGTGACAACTAAAAACTTAACAAGGAGGCTGGTGTACATGTGTTTGATGAATCAAAGCATCAGGAAGAAATTTGGATTTTATGGAAAGAGGTGGGCGGAATGAAAATGGATAAGTTCCAGAGCACGCTTATGAGCATGCACTCGAAACTAGCAAATGAGTTACGAAGTATGCATGCGACATGCATTCGAAATGAAGAAGGTGGATAAGTTTTAGAGCATCGTCAAAAGATGCTGCTGGAGTAGCAACCGAATGAAGGTTCCATAGCATCGTTGAAAGATGCAGCCAGAGTAGCAACCGAATGAAGGTTCCAGAGCATCGTCAAAAGATGCAGCCAGAGCAGCAACCAAATGAAGGTTCCAAAGCATCGTCGAAAGATGCAACTAGAGCAGCAACCAAATGAAGGTTCCAAAGCATCATCGAAAGATGCAGCCAGAAAGCAGCAAAATGGATGTAAGGATAGCTTTGACCTTTTGGAGATTTTCTTGATCAATCACCTTTTGACAGGAACAAGGCACACAATGTGATGAGTTGTAGTGAAAGTTCCAGAGTATCTAGGCATTGTATTGACAGGTTCCGACACACCTCCAAACTTGAGCTTATAAATTATGGAGCATCTCAAGAAGGTGCTCCAAAATTTATTTTATAATGAAGTCCTGCAAGAATGGAATAAATCAACCAAGTCCAAAAAGAGAAGAATTAATAAAGAATGCTTTGAGACAAAATTGTACACATGCCTTTTTATTACAAATTTTTTCGTAGTATTTATTTATTTATTTTTGTAAGTGGACTCTACCTTGGCAGAGTTAATGCATTGAATTTCTCCCTGCATTTCTACCAATTTTGTAAATTCTTCTTTATTAACAGGCTTATGGTAGATACATAGGTGATGACCATTGACTAAGAGAGTTTGTGTGTCACCATCAATAGGTTTCAGCTGAACTATGCCATTCGAGAAGACTTCAGAAATTTCGTAAGGCCCCAACTAATGAGTCCTAAGTTTTCCTATGTGATCTTTATATCTAGAATCAAATAGCAAAGCCCAGTCACCATTATTGAACTCTCTCTCTTTAATGTGTTTGTCATGCCAAATTTTCCTTTGGTGTTGAACTAGCTCAGTTTGGTGGATGACATCTAAACAAAGTTCATCCAACTCACTTAACTACAACACTCGTTCCACTTGGGCTCGTTTCAGATCTAAACCCAACTCCATAGTAGTTCTGAGAGTTTGGAGTTCAAACTCAATTTCAAAAAGAGGTTTCTTTCCAAAAACAAGCTAATAGGGGCTAAATCCAGTTGTGGATTTCCATGTTGTGTTGTACGCCCAAACAACTTCGAGCAATTTCCTAGCCCAATCTCTTCTCTCGGAAGAAACTGTTTTCATTAATATGTTCTCTAGCTCTCTATTAGTCACTTCCACCTGACCGTTTGCTTGAGGGTGATAAGGGGATGACTTCCGATGACTCACCTGAAAATGGTTGGTGAATGCCAAGAGTACTTTGGACATGAATTGGGGTCCCTGATCGGTAACAATGGTCCTGGGAGCTCCAAACCTGAGGAAGATCTTATTATAGAGGAAGTCAGCGACTTGCTCCTCCCTAGTGACTCGTAAGGCTTGAAATTTTTCCCATTTTGTCAGGTAATCAGTATAAACTAATATGTATTCTTTCCCTTGAGAGGAAGGATCTATGGGGCCGGTAAAATCTAAACCCCATTTTTTGAATGGTTCAAGGAATACCTAAGGCTGCAAAGGAATTTCAATGGAAGTTGTTGGTCTTCCTACCCTTTGACATTCATCACAACGATGAACATAGTTTTTGACGTCTTTATGCATTGAAGGCCAATAGTATCCAGTGCCTAAAATTTTATGGGAAGTTCTTTTTGCAGAGTAATGACCCCTAGGAGGATCATCGTGACAGGCCCTCAGATTACTGTAAGTCTCATCGGCCTTGACACATCTTCTCAAGATCATTTAGGGTCCACAATGAAATAAAATCCCATTAATCCATTTAAATGGTGCACTCTCACGAATAAGTCGCTTCCTTTGTTTTGATGTAAACCCAGGAGGTACTTCAGAGGCAGCTAAATAGTTGGCAATGTCAGCGAACCAAGGGGTCTTTGTAGAGATGACAAACATATTTTCATCTGGAAACTCATCTTGTACAAGAGCACAATCACCCTCTTCTTGTTTGATTTGAGATAGAAAGTCTGCGACTACATTAAATCTCCTTGGCTTGTCAAGTATTGGTACATTGAACTCTTGAAGGAGTAGTAACCACCTCATTATTCAACCATTAACTACAAGTTTATTCATTTAATATTTTATAGTTGAATGATCTGTATAGATTGTAACTTTATATCCTGTAATATAATGGAAATTATTTTTAATGGAATGAACCACAACCAAGAACTCTTTTTTTGTCGTCGTGGAGTTCTTCTCAGTAGATGTCAAGTTTTCACTAATAAAGTATATGGCATAATTACCCCCATTCTCATCTTCTTGCCCCAATACAACACCAATTGGGTCATCCGAAGCATCAACATAAATGTGGAACAAAAGATTCCAATTTGGCCCACGCAGGACAGGAGCAGAGACAAGCTTCTCTTTTATGGTTTCAAAAGATAGTTGACACTCAGGTGTCCAGATAAACTCTACATCTTTTTGGAGAAGGGAAAACATAGGGGCTGCTATTTTACTGAATCTTTCTATGAACCTTCTATAGTATCCAACATGCCCAAGAAAACTTCTAACATATGTTTGTGTCTGAGGAGTAGTCAAGTGTTGGATTATTTCAATCTTCTTGGGATCAACCTTAATCTCTTCAAAGGAGATATTGTGACCTAATACTATTACTTGTTCCACCATTATTAAACACTTTTCGTGGCTAAGGGACAATCGGTTATCTTCAAAAACTTCTAAAACCCTGTCCAGGTTTTGAAGGGCTTCATCATAGTTTGACCCATAGGCTGTGAAGTCATCCATATAAAAATCTACACAGTCATTGACAAGCTCAGAAAATATAGCCAAAATGCCTCTTTGGAAAGTCACGGGAGCGTTACAGAGTCCAAAGGGAAGAAGTCGGTATGCAAATGTGCCCCATGGACAAGTAAACGTTGTCTTATCTTGGTCTTCTGGTGCTACTTGAATCTGATTGTAACCACTAAATCCATCTAAAAAGGAGAAATATTTCCTTCTAGCCAAGTTGTCTAGAACCCGGTCAACAAATGGTAAGGGAAAATAGTCTCAATGAGTGGCCTTGTTGAGTTCTCTATAATCTACACAGATTCTCCATTTCTCATTTTTCTTTGGCACAGCAACCATAGGCGACACCCATTTACTATCAGAGATAGGATAAATAAATCCTGCACAGAGGAGTTTTTCAATTGCAATTTTGACAAGATCCTTCAATGCAGGATTGAGTCTCCTCTATGGCTGACGTACAAGCCTTATATTAGGATCAGTGTAAACGTGATGTGTACAAACACTCGGGTGAAATCCCCTCATGTCTGTATAGTCCCAAGAAAAAGCTTTAGACCTTTTCACCAACACATTAAATAATTTATCCTCTTGTATTTATGTCAGCCAACTATTGACGTTCAATGTTTTTCCCGGTAGCAGCATAATGGATTTTGTTCCTGGATGGGCCGAAGTGACAGTATGTATTGGTTGTAACAAGGTGTTGAGAGGACAACTATGCGGTATAAGTCGGTGAAATCTAGTACAATGTCCTCAAAAAAATGGCTCGTTTTGGGAATCATATTGTCCAAAGGACAAAGCATTCCCATGGTAGTGTAGCTCTATTCCATCCCACTTATATCAATTGGTTGTCCCAAAATTTATGGTGCATCCACCATTTCCTCATCACTCGAGCCTATAGTAAGGTGTGCACCATCGTCTACTAACTCATCCTCTAATTCTTCTCCATGTTTCTTAATTACTACCATGGCTAAAGAAGCCAAACTATCTTGACTATTAGACTCTTCTGGGTCATCAACCCAAACTTTGTTATTTTCAATGGGTTTAGCAAGAGGGTATAAGAATAAAATTTTATTGTTTGGACCATGAGAAATGGTCATTCCTCCTTCTCTATAGTCAATTTTGGTCACGATAGTGGCCAACCATGGTCTTCCGAGAATTAATGGATAGCTATCTTTGGGTGTAAGTGATTGAATTACCTGGAAGTCAACTGGATATTCCCATCCATCAACTTTAACAAGAATGTTTTTAATAATGCCCTTAGGAATGGCTATGGCCTGATTTTCCATCTGCAAGACTATAGTTGTGGGGCATAAGTCAGTAAGACCTAATTTTTCCATCACATCCACAATCATCACGTTAATAACTGCTCCCAAATCCACTAATGCATTAGGTATTGCTACCTCATTAATTGTGACAATTATAAGTGGACTACCAGGATCATCATATTTTGGAGCGACAATCTTTCCAGACAAAAAATCAGCTAGATAGCCATTGATGTGCACAGTATTTATTTTCTTTGGTTTCCTACCCGAGGTTTTAATACACAGTTGTTTGATTAGCTGATTCAACTCAGGAATTTCCTTTATTGCTTGTAGCAAAGGAACCTCTATTTGCAGTTGTTTGATCTCTTGAATTAACACAGTTTTAGAGGTCAAGGACATTTCTGGAGTATCCTCCAAATTTGTCGATTTCAGACGCTCTGGAAATGGAGCCTGAGTTTTCTCTTTTGGAGAGGTATCCTTTCTTCGTTCAGTTGGAGATTGACCTTCCTCCTCCCGAGGTAAGTTAGCAGCTCTTGCTGCTAAAGGAGGGACTGTATTATTTTTAAAACGGTGTGGTTGGGTGGAGTATCCTTCTCTGAAGTTTTAGGAGTAGGCTCATCCATAATTTCTTCAATGGTTGGTGGTTGAATCGTTCGACCTGAGTGTAACTGAACATTTCCACAATATATGGCATTAAGTCTAGTAACATTATCTTGTTCAATAGAGTATACCAGAGTATTTTGTCGATTGTTCTTAGGATTGGGAAGTGGTTGCATTGGGAGCTGAGGTTGATTTATCTACTCATTTTGAGGTGGATTCTGAGGTGGTGGTAGCAGATTCTGTTGTTGATTCCTTCTAGGACCAGTATAAAATTGATTATGTCCTTGATTCCATTGGGGAGCAATATATTGTGGATACCATTGTTGTTGAGGTTGGTTTGGCCATTGCTGAGTTCCCCATGATTGATTCTCCCATTCAGGGGGTCCCCAATAAGGAGTTCCCCAATTAGATTGTGGAGGTGGTAGTTGATTCCAAGATGGAGTCCATTGATTACTAGCCCAGTTGTTTTGAGGTCTCCATGCAAGGTTGGAATTCTGTCCATAAGATAAGTTACCTCCTTGGCATTGGTTTAGCACATTTATTTCTTCTTCAACCTGAGAAGTTTTTTTCTTAGTATTCTTTAGATCAATAAGAAGCTCACACTGGTTCGTAGGATGGTTTTACTCACAAAGTTGACAAAAATTAACCTTGTCGAGAGTACATTCCCTCAAAAGATGTTTATTTCAACATCTTGGACAATAGATGGACAAAGTCTCAGGATTACGAGTTTTAGCTTGTATGCCATCCAAAGTAGTGGTCAATTGAATGAGTATGTCCGTTTTAAGTTTTGCTATTTCCTCTCAGAGTTTACCTATTTTTTTGGACCCTTTAAAAAGAGTAGTTTTACGAATTTCCCCACGGGTATGTGAGAAATTCTGACACAACTTACATATTTCTTCAAGGGCCATTTAAGACATGTCTCCTTTTCCCATCAAATCAAGGCTTCACCTTGCATCCTTGTCGAGTCCCTTAAAGAAATATGGTTTTGAGAATTTCATCGCTAATGGTCTCTTCTCCACATCGTTTAGTCAAGAAAAGAAACATGTCTAGGTAGTCCTCTAGACTCTCATCCTCATTTTGTCTAAGTTTAAACAACTCCTCTTTTCGATCAATCACCCTATAATAACTCTGGTATTTATGTAAGAAATCATTCTCCATGTCTTCCCAAGATGTAATAGACCCTGAAGATAAGCCCATAAACCAACACATGGTCGTATCCTTCAAGGTAGAAGGAAAAAACTTTAGTTTCTGGTTATCATTTTTATAGTCGTAGGTTTGATAGAGGACCTTGAATTCGAAAAGAAACTAGTCTGAGTCTTCCGAGGACAACCTGTGAAAAGCTGGCAGGAAAGCTGGAGAGATATTTTTCATTGTGGTATCATCATTTGTATCCAGAGTAGTAGGATACATGAACGTTCAAGGTGGCTAAGGATCATTTTTATTATGGTTGGGCTCAACCCTACAATCACCCATGATGTTCAGAGGAATACGTCCTCTAAGATAATTTCTTCGATGACGGGTTGTTCTACTGGATGATCTTCGGGAAGATAATGGAAAGCCTCAGGTGGACTAGGCTCAAGTATTTCATCAACAGAGTGGTCCTCTAAGCTTTGGGCTTCCCTATGTATGATTGGAACGTATTTTTTTGGGGGGGGGTCTTTGGTATAAATCTTCCATGAGGGCCTCTTTTCTTGACCATGCAGAAAAGGAAGCCAAGAGGGTGGTATTTTAGCCTAGAAAGAGATATTCAATGCGTCTCCTATTAACAATCAAACAAGAAAGCTAGTCCCCGACAACGACACCAAAAAGTGATAGGCTGTCGTTAGGTCCCATTACTTTAGAAGATAAAACATCAATATATCGACTGGGTAGTGTCCAAGGCTATTTGCAATAGAAGGCAACTTAACTAACCCTTTTATATTTTCTTATTAGGACAACTGAAGTTAATTTTAATCTAAGGCCATTTAACTATTGAACTAAAACAATTTATCTAAGAAAATTGGAAATATTTAAACTAGAAAGCATAAAAGAACTAACCTAGAAAACATGATAACTAAACTAGAAAGCATGGAAACAATTAAACTAAAGAGTAGGTAAACTACAGAAGTAGAAAAGCTTGTAAACAATCCATGAAACATTCTTATTAAACAATAACGATTCTAATAGTTAGCAACAAGTAACTACGAAAATGAGAGACAATGAGTGCTCTGGAACTTCAGACACGACAATGACAAACTTAATGAATTTCCTACAGAATAATTATCCATGCAATAAAATGATAGAAAGGAAAGTACTCATCTATTTGATCTATCCTCCCTTGAGTGGCCAACTCACGGGTTCCTACGTTCGTCCTCAGGTCACATACACAACTGGTTCTAAAAATCTTCCATTAAAGATAGTTTCCATCCATACTCAATAACTCAGAGAATGATACGCAATAATCTCTTTATTCATATAATTTTAGGAAACAAGTTGACAACATAACATTACTGTATCTTACATTATCTTCTGTTTCTGGAGATTACATCTTTATAGTAAACTGCCAACTAAATCCTAAATTTTAGATGGCATAGATTCCCATTGAAAAATTCTTTATTATATTTCAATAAACTTTAAACATCCATTACATAAGTATTAAAGGGGCTCAATTTGAGCCATAAAGTCTTTTGAACTTTAAAACATAACTGAAATAAAAACTAACACTGAAATTCTATTCCATTATCCTATAGTTTAGGAGCAGGCTTCAAGCGCATATCTTCAACTTTTTATGGAGCACATGTTGCTGCATAATGTCCAATTATTAACCTACAAAAAACTTAAAGAAACCCATTAAATCTGCATTAGTAAGAAACTTCGATAAATCACAAGAAAATAAATTTTGTGCAACTTTCTTAAAAAGACAAGTAATTATTTCTCCTAAAGTTTAATTAATTGGTAGAGGCTCAGGGCTTTGCATATGTGAAATAACATTTTATTATGTTATTATGATGAGGTTATTTTTACCTCATCAACATTCATGGAGCGAAGCCATAAATAGTGTAGCTTAACACGAAATTGGTCTGATGACGGGATGATGGAGAATGAGACATCTAATTTTTTTGGTCTGATTTTAAGAGGAAGTGTTATGGAGCCAATTGTGGATAAAGCAAAACCATTATGAGTTTTTATCCATGCTTTCGCTTGTTCATAAGTATCTTGATAAAGCTCTTGCACAAAGAGGAACTCCTCAGTGATCACATTCTTTGTGCATGCAAGATCAATAAGTATTCCTTACACAGGTTTTTCATTGATACGACTAGCAATGTAGAGAGGACCATCAGGTGCATGTCTAAGTGCATCATTATTAGTGAAAGAAATGTAAGGTAATACAATGGTTTGGCCCTTACAAGGTTACACATCTACAAAACCAGCCATGCGGTCTAAATCATTCTCATCACCATTCATGTCATCACTCATATCATCAATTTTGTCAATATTCATCACATCACTCTTAACATCAGAAGCTTTCACAAAGTTGGTTGAATGATTAGGCATAGGATAGGTAAAAATTTGCAAGTTTTGGTTAGGTGGGGAAACACTTATTCCCTTGTTCCTTAACACCGCCCAACTATATGTGATTAGAATCAATGAGGTCCTGAACTTGATGTTTAAGACACATGCATTGTTTCATAGCATTTCCATTTGTGCGATGAAAGTGACAAAAGGCATTTGGATTGAAATTTGGAGGTAGAGGCGTGGTTGTATCCACAAGTTTAATAGGAGGCAATCGGATTAGATTTTTACTCAAAAGTTGTAACATGATAGAGTGGAGAGTGCTAGGTAACTATGTGAATTGCCTATCTCTTGGTCTAAATTGGTATGGAGCTGAACTTATAACGGCAACTTGAGGTTCAATGTGGTTGGTTGTTGGAGGTGTGTGAAACTTGATAAAAAAATTGTTTTTCTTTTTGAATGGTTGATAGCTATTTTGAGGTACAGGTTCACACCTTCTCTTTGTTTGCATCACATTAAATTAGTTATATTGATCTTGGGACCAATATTGACTTGGAAATGACTGAGTAAAGCATTAACAAGCTCATTAAATGGGTGGATTGAGTTATTGGGTAATACACAAAACCATTCTAAGGCCATATCTTTTAATGATCTAGGGAAAAATTTAGCTAGGAGCTTATCCTCAAGGATAAAGTCACTACACATGACAGTATATGATGATATGTGATTAGTAGGATCCCCTTCACCATTATACTTGTCAAATTGGGGTATCTCTATGTGTTGTGGTATTTTATCTATCAATATTTCAAGTGATAATGGGATGCTTTTGATATATTGCAATGGTTGTCCATTTTGGTTTTAGTTCAAGGTTGAGATTTGTTGTTGAAGTGAGGTGACATTTTGCAAAAGTTGTTTGATAATGGAATCATTGGTTCACATGTTTTGGGAATGTGGTGAACACGGTGGAATCAAAAGGTTGTGTGTTCGATTCACGTCGAGTTCACCAAAATGAAACGAATGGGAAAGGGAACCCTTTGTGGATTTGACACCTTTCCTAAAAATATTTCATACGGGGGTTATGAAATGCAATGATCTAATTTTCCTAATGATGTAAATTATCTCTTTTATACATAAACAATAGAAATGGATAATTATTTATTTATTATCTCTTTTATTTGAGTCGTATTTGGCCAAATATTTATTTTATATTTGGCCTTATACGTAGGTTTATCAAAACCCAAGTCAGTTTGCTTGTGTATGTCTCTACTATTATCCACAATGTCCTCAAGACCATTTGGGTCATTGCTGACTTATATTTCTTTTCCTATTCCTAGGAAATCTATTGCTTATGATTCTTCTCCACCCGTTATCACCATTGCGTCATCATTAATTACAATAATCACTAATGTGACTCTATCACTAGTATACTCTTCACTAGTAATTTTCATTTCCTATTTCCCAATCAAGGAAGTATACTTTTCTCTAGTTCTCTAGAGATCGCCTCTTTGTTAATTATGGTTTTGTCAACTTTACCATCCTATATTGTAGATTTAGAATCCATTGATAATATAACCTATGCACCTATCTCCTAAACTTCCCCTATTACTCAAGTAGAGATGTCAAAAAATTTAACTCTAGGAGTGGATTCTAATTGAATACATGCAATGCAACAAGATTATTATTTTCCCTAGAATTTAGAAATGAAAGTGGAGGACTTATCTATTGAGATGCAACACAATAATAAGATAAGGAGAATGAGGAGGTTGTAGACAAGGAAAACCAAGATCATAATGCAAGAAATGATTGTACAATCTAAATAGGAATTATTTGGGGTCTCCAAAAGGGTAAAAGGAATTAAAATCCTCATCTATTGTCAAAGCCATGTCAAATTTCATCGTGGGCTGAATTCAATTCTTAATAAAATAAAATAAAGAATTGAAGTAGAAAGGATCAATGGAAGTTTCAGAGGATTTTCTTGATAAAGTGGTTTCTTAGCTTAGGATTTTTTTTTATCATTCACTTTTTTAGTTAAATCATTTTCAAAAAAAATGTTTAGAAAGAAATTGATAATTTGAGAGTCAAGGAAAATAAAGTTAAAGAGCTACAATACCAATTTTAGTTGATTGCGAAAGTCAAATTGTTAAAATTTATGAAAAGTAAGAATAACCTAGATCTAATGCAATAATAATCACATAACACCATATTTAATAAATGATCCTAGACAGAAAATAGTGGAATAAAGAGAGCTTCCATGAATGAGAGACAACATGCAAAAAATTAAAGACAAGGATCACTTAAAGCAACATGAAAAATCATGCTATGAGATTGATTGCTCATATGAGAGCAAGAGGTGAGTATTTATATGACACCCCACTAATAAATATGTGGTTTGAGATAAAGGAGAAGATAGGCAATAAAGTAACCAACTAAATTCAAAGAAAATAAGATGTAACAACAAATAATTCAAAGGTCTTTGTAATAGAAGCATAATTATAGATGAAGAGATTGAATTTAGTTAGAGCTTCCTCTCTAATAGTATAGATTCCATATATGAGTAGGATAGGAAGATGTGATATATTATATAAGCCACAACCAAGGAAACAATAATTCTGGTCATGTAGATCAATCAAATTGGGTACAAAAGTATAATGGATGGACAAGAAAGGGTAGTTGAGATACAAGTGTTTGAATAAAAGTAAAATTTATTCAAGGAAAAAATTGTAGAACATGTGCAAGTAGTAGATTATATAGGTATAAGGTAATAAATTTTATTTAAAAAACATGTGTGAGGTTAGAGAGAATTAAATGCTCCGCTAGAATAGTTGATAGACATATCAAGATGTGGTGGTATAATGAGGTAAACGTTGAGACATGAAATTTAAATTCAAATCATAAATGCTAGGAATATATTGGAAAATTATTAGGCACGTAGTCCATATAAATGCTTGCAAAGGTAGTAATCCAGAGAGATAAAATTGCCTATATTACAAGATCATATATAAGTTATGTGTCCAAATTCCTTATTATTAGACTTAATTAAGGTTTTATGTTGAGCTCATTTATTTTATTTAGTTGAGGCATTAAGATTGGTTGTAACTGCCCACAATTATGTAACTAATCGAGGTATCATTCTAAATATACCTATCAAAATTAAAGTAGTGTTTGGGATAGTTGTTTTAACTTTTCACGATTGAATATAATACGACAAATTTTCTATTTTGATTTTTCCAATCTACATTCTAAAAGCTTGTTAAAATACCTATAGTTTAGATTGAGTCTAGTAAATAAAAAAGAATATGTTATTGGCAAATATTTAACAAAGTATATAAGAATTTATGATATATAGCTTTAGTCTACATGTAATACTCTAGACCAACCACACTTCTTACACAAAATTAAAAAAACATCCATAAATAGACACAAGAAAACTTCTCACATAAAGCTAGACAACACACACTAAAAAAAAATCAAACACAAATGCTCGTTAGGATAATCATAGAGCTTGAATAAAATACATATTATACTCACAATTCCAACCTCCTATGTGTCATTTGAGCCTTTTTGTGTCTCCACATTTTATATACATGTTTACTAAGGTAGTGCAAACTACAAAATATATGATATGAAGTAGAAATTAAACAAAAATGTTAATTTCCTGAGATGACCACTCAACAATTTATTCCATGCAATGGTAGTGAGGCCCACCCTTTACTTGCCATCTCATTTGTACTTGATAGACCTATTATGAACATTGATACTCATTTATTTGCACATTCATATTTGAGATTTATCATCATGATGATAATTGATCATAGTTTATGAGAATATTGTGATGATCTAGATAGTGGAGGATTATAGTTCATTGTTATTATTCATGTGATGAATGTGTAATTATGATTGAATGAGCATGATGTATGGAGCTAAAATTTATGTAATTTTGTTGATGTGTATTCTTTTACATTCTCTCTTTATTTTTCATGATTGGATTTTTGAGTGTGGATTTCAAATATGCTTTAAAAATATTAATTTAGCCTAGTTTTAAATTAGAATTTATAATCAATATAAGATGTTTTTGATAAGATAAGCAACATTTACAGGGTGTCGTACCCTTTACACAACGAGCCACAAGGGCCAAAAAGGATCACCAAGCATGGTTTTGAAGGGACCATGGACCCACAACAAAACTAACAAGCCGACAAAAAAGAGAGCATCAGAAGAACCACACACATGCAACAGAGCCAAACAACACCTAGTCATTATATTTTTATGGTGTAATTATATTTTTTATAGGAGCTAATGTTATGAGGCATACATGAAAGTGAAATTGTTTAACATTTGCAACAATGATTATTATTTGAATTGCGATGGATATGTGAATTTATAAATTTCTTATGATATATGATGTGCTTAAATTTTGTTATAGTTGCTTTGACTATTTTGTGGGATGTAATTGACGATTGTTTCAAGTGTGAAGGTGATTTACATGGCTAATGGAGAAAAAATGGAGGACCAAGCTAAAAACCTTGATGATGTCTATCCTAGTAAGAACTTGGCCTTAGTCCATGAGAGGATTACAACTTCCATTGTGAAAATTTATTATAATGTGATATATTTGTGTTTAGTCTTACAATTTTGAGTTTTTCTTAAGGTTGTATGTGTTTGGGTTTTGGGATGAGAGTCCTCTTAGGTGGAAAAACTCAAATTGTTACTTTAAAGGTATTTTAAAGGTTATGATATATCTTTTTATTTATTTTTTGGGTGAAATTAGATCCGTAGGGTAAGTATCTATCAAATGGGTACTTATTGGAATACAAATTTTAGGCTTTGAGAAATATTTGATCCATCCTAAGCCCCTTGGAAAGAATGGAACTAGATTAGTATGAGGATATGGAAGGTTGACTTGTTACCATCCAATCTTCCCTTCCTAAGAACTTGTATGCGAAATTATGTCAAGGAAACCGTCATCCAGATGTATCACACATATAGGATCACACCCTAAGAGATTTACATGAAAAATAATGTACAAGTACACTCCTCATCCCCAAGTATCCCACATGTGTGAGAACATGAGGATCATATGAATTATTGGAGTTTGCATGAAGAGATAAAGAGGGATGATTTGGAGGCCACATGTCACCTCTTTATAGGGAGAGGATGAGTGACATGACACTCATTATTTATATCTCTTTTAAAGTTTATAAGGGCCCTTTGGTTCATTTTTACATCTTACTTTTGGGAGAGAGGAGAAACCTGGGAGTTAGAGAGCTTGTGAGAGGAACACTTGAAGAGGAGATTTTGGGAAGGAAATTTAACAAAGAGACATCTCACCACTCTTGGAAGCCACTAGAAATAGGCTTCACCATTCCTCTCATTTCTATATTATGTAAAACTTGTATCTTTTCTTTGGTGTGTAAATGTAAGTATCATATTTATGCATGTTTGTATCTCATTGTGTTTGGTTATATGTGTGGATTCAGTGTGTTATTATGAAGGTTGGTGTTACATTGGTTTAAGATTTCCCAATAGATGAAAGAAAAACCATGTGAAGGGTTTAGAAGTGTGGAACCTCCTTGGAGATTTTTTTTCTGGTGAATGGAAAATTTGGTATGGGTTCCATTTGTGCATATATGAAATATTGTTGTGGGAGATATCGAGATTTGAGTTGTGTAGTGGTTTTTTGATGGAGGGATAAATGACAAGTATGGTAGACATGATACACATTGATGCATGATTGAATTGAGTTATTGATTTTTCCTTCTCCAAGCGTGGAGATAACTCCCCTCATCTCTCCTATTCTATGAATATTTTCTTTGTTTCATGTGTTGTTCAACCTTGGGTTTGTAGGTGTGTGTTGGTATATTATTTATTCTTGTATTGTGAAAATTGGTTTCTTAAAGGGTCTTCTAGCTTGAGGGTGGGCTTGTGTTCAATCTTTATAGTTGGGAGGTGAGCAAACCTCCATTAGCCTTAGCTGTGAAAGGTTTTAATTTATAGGTTTTATAAAGAATCAAAGAGAAGATAGTTTAGGGCAAGTCTCTAATTTTGTATTAACTTGGTGTTACAAGTAGAAAGACAATTCAAAGGATGGATTCCTAACTGAGCAGTTCATCTTTCATGAGAGGCTTCATTTAATTATAAACTAGGGCTTTGTAAGCTTTTGATAGTGCTAGAACTATATATGCATTCATGGATTCTAACACACCCTATATCAATGAGTATAGGTGATTACACATGTACATAAAACTATAAAAGATGGAAAAGGAAATGAATGTGTTTAACTTGTAAAACATGGGAATAAACTTAAGTTGCTACAGGTGCTTATCACTTAAGATTGTGACTATTAATTTCTAAGACTAAATTGTAACTAATTTGGATTAAGCTACATAATCCAATCCAATTATAGAATCATATTCATGAATTCCACATGCATGTAATTAGAAACTATCTTAACTCAACAATGCATGAACTAATCTAATAACAAAAAATCAGAGTAGATAGCAGTACCTCAAGTGACTCTTGCTTGATTTGTTGCTTCCACAACAGATGTCAACACTTACTACTTAATCAACAAATCATAACATTGAACTAACTCCTTTATTGCATTGAAAAATCCGAACTCTAACAAGAATCTACTAAATATTTCTCATTCAACAATACATATCTATTATTCAGCTGATAGTAGAAACTAGTAGCAATCAATTACCAACTAGTAACTGGAAAAAACTAAAATAGATAACTAATTAGATTCACCCCTCACAAAAAATCCCCCTATATAGGGTCCGCAAGGAGTCATTCATCCTAGAACTGAAAACATAGCCATAATGTATTTGTCCACTCTCCCTCAAAGATAGGGAGATGACTTAGTCTTTGTAACAAAAAACCATAATTGAAAAAAAAAAGAAAAATTAAGCTGAAACTCTGCCCTAACAGTTAACTGCCATGACATAGATGTGTTTCATAGGGAATGTCACGTCATGGGTTAACCTACTCAGAACAAACTTCTTCTTGTTCTAGTCATCTTATTTGGTGGATAGGAATGTGGTGAATCACGATTGACCATTCAATGGCTGCCTCTGTTCTTCTCTGGAACTATTGCGCTTTAATCATTCTACCCTTCCCCTGCAACTGTCTGTGGTCCCTTATGTTGCATGTTGAAAATCTAGTTGTTGCGGGTTACAGTTCTTCTAGCTGTAAGAGGTTAGTTTCATCCTAAGGCATACACATAATTAATAATCATTAATTAAACAAAATAATATTGATTTTCATGAACATATTCACACATACAAATGTCATCATATCACATTTGCATTTGCACATACTAAAGTCTAGTTTAAAGTGTATAAAAGGTATAAAAGATGTATAAATTCTTAGGAATGTCTGTGAAACTTGGTAGATTGAAATGATAAAAGACATAAACTAATGAAGGAAAGTAGCCATAAATTAAGCCCATCAGATAGTACTTGTCAAATGAAGTGGATTGCCCTTGTTTATTTAATTCTTAGTTCTCTTGAGTTTGTAAGAATCTCCTCATTTTTGGAGAGTGGTTGTCCTATCTTATATATCATGCTCTAATGTGTTTAGGAAAGATTTATTTGTGTACAAAAAATAGGGGAAACTTCTTCTATTTATGAAATATTAAGTTATATTACCAATGGTAGTAATCTTTATGACAAGTTTTCTTACATCTAGAAATGAAAAAGATTAAAAAAGGAAAGAAAGAAAGATCAAATTTATTGCATTCATCTTCTTGTGTAGTGAGTACATCAATATATTATTATTATAAATAAAATATCCTATATTCTTATTAGTTGTAGAAAAAGAATAAAATGTATTTGAAAATAATTACCTTTTCTTATTATTGTGTGTGAATTTTTAATGTATTATATATTTTTTGATTAAAAAAAAAATTATTCATGTATTTGTAAATATTATGAATTTATATACATATTTATTATAGATGCCTTATTTATTTTAAATGTGTTTTCAAAATGCTTAGTTTTATATTTGAATTGTAAGCAAATCATATTTTTTATTATATAAAAGGGTATACATATATATTTTTATATACCTATATGTATTATATATGTTAATATATTTCTTTCATCTATATATCATTTATATATAAATATACATACACAAACATATATATGAAAAAAATATTTTCTTGTTATTAGCTCCTTCCGATACGCAAGTTACTATTGCAATCATTTGATTTTCATTTCATATGGAATCTTTTGTTGGGCTAGCCAATCAGATTGTATAATTTAAATATGCTACTTTCTATTTCTATAGTTTGAATTTAAAAACAATTTTTTTATATTTAAAGATTATTATTTATCTATTTTCTTATTGGTCAGAGTAACTGTATAATTCATTTTTCTTTTCTTTTTTTTGAGAAATTAATTACCATAATAATTTTAGCTGGGGACATTATAATTAATGCACTAAATGCCAATGCTAGAAGCTGCTAAGAGCGTTGATGGCATGCATAACTACGACAAAATGTTTGTGCTCTGGGCATCTCTAATGTTTATTTTGTTTATTTATTTCCAATCTCTTGCTAATTCATACTCTTTTGTTCTCAGTGGCCTGAGGTTGAATGGTTTGAGGGCCTTCTATAGTTAGTCATGCTTAGTTATAGTTTTTATGGGCGTGGGAAACTTGTTTTTGATTTCAAAGATGGATTTCTTTTATGCTCTTGGGTTTTTTATTACAGGGTTTAGGGTTTCAAAGAATCAGTTTTCAGGTTGTGGGTTCTGAATTGCATGTTTGTACATTGCGTTGGCATGTTGTGATGCTTTTATGACATTGGATTTTGGTGGGGTGGGTTTTCACTATCATCTTGTACGTTGAGTTTCATCTTAGGTGTTTATCCCAGTCCAATTTATCATTACATCAATTCCCTAAGTTTTATGTTGACTTTGAATATGGTTGTTGTTGATGTTGAATTTCGGTGCTTTGTTGGTGGCCTTTCCTGGTCCATGGATGATAGGAGCTTGAAAGATGCCTTCAGGTCTTTCAACGAAGTCATGGATTCTAAGTTTTTTTCTAAATTTTTCTTTAGTTCTGAACCATCTTTTAAAGCGATGTCTTAATTCTTTAGTCCCTATGATTTATTGGTTGTGTGTGTATGCATTTAGGTTGTGAGCGATTGAGAGACTAGAAGATCCCGAGGGTTTGGATTTGTAACCTTTATGAAACACGTTGCCAGATGAGTTAGGTGCCAAGGGCTTTGATGTAAGCCACACCTACTCCTGCAGTAGTTTGGCAAGTTGTAGCTTTGGATTTTTCATATTATGCCTTTTATAAGCCTAATTGTTACAATTTTTAATAATATTGGGTTTTTGTTTATATATATATTAGGTATCTTTTTTAAGTATAAATCTTTCCTTGTATGTATCATACATATTGTCTTTTTAATTTTTTGGGTGGGAGTCAATAATTTGTATTTTGTCTATGTTTTATCACATAGGGTTGTAGTGCAAGTCCTCACGCTAATGAAAATCTATTTTTGTGGAATGCTACCATCTTTGGTCCTGATGTGACTCCTTGGGAAGGTGAGGCTTGTCCTTGTTCAAATTTTATTTTCTTTTTGAATGATTGGGTTTACTAACAGTTTTTGTTTTGTTTGGATTTGGTTTTGTGTATTCGGCTCAGGAGGTATTTTTGGGTTGAGGCTGATTTTTAGGAAGAATTATCTAGAGACATTGACTTACAACTATCCATTATTTGGATGCATGAATTCCTTAACCAAATTAACATGAATTTAACTTCTTTCCTTGTGTTTCTTTTGTGCTTTATAGAGCTTCCTCGATTGTAGGTTGGCCACCCATTACTCCTCTCTCACAGGCACTCTTCTCTTCTAGGGATTACTAGTAAAACCCTAAAAGAATTTTCAAAAGAAGAGAAGAAATGAGGAATTCATAGCCGTGGGAAATTTGACGACCATTTTTAACCGTATTCATCGTAGATTGTTTCTAAGGTAATATTTCAAAGTACCCATTGCATATTTAACTTCACTCAAGCTATTTTTCTAGGTCTTTTGGTGGGATTTTAGGAATTATAGCAAGAATTATAAGTGAAGCTCTATTTGACTTAGTTACATTACAGTTGCATTATTTCGTTCCTATGTTGCACTGCTCTGTGAGCTACATTGTAGGCAACAACAAACCCAAAGCATAATCTAGGGTTTGAATAATTCATTCTTTTTGTAGGGTTTAGAGTTAGGGTAATTGCAAGATTTTTCCTTAAGTTGAGAACTCGCCTGGTGGATATTTGAGAGTTTTGAGTTGGGAAGATATTCCATTTTCCTGAAAAAAAGAAACCCCATCAAGAGGACATGGTAGTATTTCTAAAACATCTGACAAAATATTTTTTAAAATAATTTTCTCTCTAATTAATATTTGTACATGATGAATTCAAGGCTTGTATTCAAATTTTGGTTTGAAATTATATCTACCAAGAAAATCTTCAAAAACACCTTTAAGTTATGTTTATTTTTGAGATAATATTTTTATATATTTTTTGCATTATCTATTTCAAGGAATTTATAAATTAGTCACATATAATAAAAACCTCTCGATCTTTTCGCTATTTTGCAACTATTTTAAATCTGTAGATGTGTTCCTTTCAAACTATCCTCGTACTGAAGAAGAGGATCACTAATGTCTTGTTTACTATTATGATTTTTTATGCATATATTTGCATCTATAATTTGAGGTAATAGAGTCCCTCTTTTCAGTATACATGTCATGTCTTTGTAGATGATAATGTTTTTGTTCTTATAGGAAAAATGCTATTATTTATACCTAATATTGCTATATGAAAACATAGATCTATAGCAGCTTTATTGTGTCTTTGGTTTCACAAAATATAAATCCAATTTTTGTCTTTACATTGTGAATTGAAAAGTGCTTAAAGTAGCTATAAGATGAACATGAATGTTTTCAAAGATGCGGTATATGCATCTTTGAGGCCAATCTTTTATATTGGTTGTGTTGAAGAATTTAATAATGCATCCCCTTGATTGTTTGCTAGGAATTTGCATGAAGATCTTTTAGGTTTCATCATTTTGCAAGCATCAAAAGGTATATCAAATGAGATTATTGATTGTTGGATTAAAATGTTCAGGCAGAGAAGATTTTAGGCAGAAGAGGTTAGCACAGACAACTCTAAGGAGTTGTTCCCTCAAGCT